>JAJOZX010002172.1:292500-572500 GCA_023014485.1 Bathynomus jamesi
AATTTTCCGTAACACTCTGGATAGATAAAAGCTCCCCCCGATCTATAGCTCTGCAAATTAGAAACGTTGCGTGAGCATAAAAGTCTTTATCTTCAATCAATTCCGGAGAATTGTACACGATAACTGATTCATAGTGTATATTTGAAAAGCACTAAGCGAAAAAACATACGAACTGAGGCTCTGAGATGAAATGCTCCCTTTTATAAAGGGAGCTTGTGACCAACCCACAAAACACAATCGTTAGCTTCCTATTGGCTAGCGGTGAATTTTGGGCAAGGCTTGACGCATAGGCCTGCGAAGCGGGCAAACAGAGGTCCTGGGATTCCCCCACAGGGATGTGGTTGGTTGCCCCGTGAAATCTGGGGCGTGTCAGATGTCCCCATTCGTGGAGAGACAAGAAACGCGTTGTTTTTTGATCTTGTATTCGACCGAGAGAGAGAGAGAGTTGAGGTTGGAATATGAAACGTTTGATGGTGCATGATGCTCGCCTGTACATTCTCATTTGTCAGGAAAGGAAGGGTTTTCGCGATATTGGAAGATATATTCGGTACAATTCGCGTATGCTTGAGAGAAACGCTAACTTTGGTTTATGGTGCCTTGAAACATAAAAGTGGAAGATATTTAATTATCTATGCCCTGTAAAGTTTGAGCGATAGAATAGATAAATTTAAAAAAAACAGAGACGTATGATGTAGTGCTTCAATAAACACGATCTCGAGCGAGCTGAAATAAGATTGACCCTACGCTGTGTAGTATAATTTAAAATACGTACCAATCTCGAATCTTGGAAATCAGAGAACCGTCAATAAAGAAATAAACATATATATATATATATATATATATATATATATATATATATATATAAGAAAAGTTCAGAATGGAAGGCCGTTTATAACCCCGTAATTAATTTTTTTTGTTTTTTTTGTTGTAGGAAGACAAGAAAAACTATGGTTAGCAGAGACATAATTGGTGCAATTCGCGTATGTTTAAGATATACACTAAACAACGATTCAATTGCTGATGAAATTTTAATCTTTATGATCTCGAAATAAACTCCTGCGGAAAGAAGTTTATTTATTGGGATTTTTAATCGAAATTATCTATCGCTTCCGCCAAACTCCGCAATTTTCAGAACGATAGGAAGGCGCTTGTTTATAGCGCTTTCACCTTTTTCCTTCCTTTACCATATTCCCTTGCTAATTAATCATTTGTGCTGCACATTTTAATGCTACGTGCACCATTTGTCCTGTTTTAATTGTTACAGATGAAAAAGACCGTAATATTAGAATTAAGTCAGACGGAGAGTGAGATAATTAATGCAGTTTGACAAAGATGCTTACACGAATTTTTAGATGAACTTTTTTCCGGAATTGTACATATATAGGCACGCCTTTGCTTTCCGTCCGAATTGTTCATTCTGGTGAAGACCAAGCTTTACGCTCCACCTTAGACCTACTTTTAAGCTGGGATATATATATATATATATATACGAGAGAGAGAAACGTGGAAAGATGTTTACACGAATTTTTAGATGAACTTTTTTCCGGAAATGTACATATATAGGCTCGCCTTTGCTTTCTGTCCGAATTGTTCATTCTGATGAATGTCAATCTTTACACTCCACCTTAGACCTACTTTTAAACGGAGAAGTGTGTATGTATATATATATATATATATATATATATATATATATATATGAGAGAGAGAGGGAAATAAACAGATAAACAACATGATTGAGTGTTGCAATAACGGGATCCCCTGGTTGTCCCTATGAATCGTGGAAGGATGTTTACACTCCACCTTAGACCTACGGTTTAACACGGATCATTAGGTCACCCTGGCTGGCAACCGCGGAATTACGCGCCGCCGTCGGGTCTCGAGCCCTCCTACACTCCACCTTAGACCTGCAGTTTAACGCGGTCGCCCGACGCTTGTAAACGTAATGGGCGTATAGACGGGTGTGTACGTGCCTAACGAAGTATACACTGTGCCAACTGGCTGATGATGCCTGGAGGCACTGGCTCATTAAGCCGACTGGCTGATTAGGGGCCATATAAGGCAACGACCGCTCGGCTGAAGTCTTAATATGTGCTTGGCTCCTGTCAAGCAAACACCTCTCCTCTCTCTCTCTCCTCTCTCTTAGGTTAGGTATACCCCTTTGGGGGGTGAGGCCGTCCCACCTTATCCTCCAAAGAGGTCTCTCCCAGCGGGGGTTCATTGGAACTTGGCGGATAACTCCGCCTCCAATTTGCATAACCCTTTGTTGCTCTTGCAGCAACCCCCTCCTCCATTTAGGGGGGTCCTGCAACAAGGGGAAGGGGGTTTGACACTATGGGTGCCTTGCAACAAAGGGGGGAGGGGTTGGCACTATGGGTGCCTCGCAACAAAGGGGGTTTGGTACTCTTGCAACATTGATCAACATTTGCTCGTCCATTTTGCGCCCATGCTGCTTACTATATATATAGATACTATATAGATTTCATCTACATAATAACTAGCAATTCATAACTATTATAAAAATTTCACATTACAAAATAATTGTGAAATTACCTTTTATCATTCGTGATAAGTCATTAATTTAGTAATTTATTGAATTATATCAATTATTTCTTTTCGAAATTGTTTACATCAGAAAATGGAAAAGACATTTTAGTTTTCTATCAATTTCAATTTTTTTTTTCTCCAGTGATTTGATTCCGGATTCCGTTTTTATATACAAGTTTTCCTATGATTATTTTATGAGGATTTGAACGACGGTTCAGGATCGACCTGCGGTCGCCCCTTCATTGTATGTATAATTGAAGCACCATAAAGTAAATGATATATATATATATATATATATATATATATTATATATACATATATATAATATATATATATGTGTGTGTGTGTGTGTGTGTGTGTGTGTGTGTAAAAATGAATAATAAATAAGTCTTACACTCATTTTTGCATATAAAGTCCAAACTTGCGTGACATTCTAACTGTATATAAAACGCAAGTTTTGGAAAAAAAAATGATTTTCTTTCTATTTTATTTTTGCTAAATAATTAATGAACTATTTCATTTTGAAATTACTTAATCATTTTTTAGATTTAGTTTAATTATGTAATCATGTTAAATTCTGCAATATTCATTTTCTTTATACACTCTCTCTTAATTGTAAAAGATGAAGTTATGTCTTTCTTAACACTTAATTTTAAATTTTAAGCATTTAATTTTGGCTTATATGCATGTTTAATTTTAATCCATAATAAAATGCATATTTCAGTTTCCATTTTTAGTTAACTCGGCAAATCATGATAACATCAAATCTGTCAATATGCTGTTTAAAAGAAAAATATGACTTCATCTTCAAATATCTTGCTTATCTGTCTAGACGCTATTACAGCCAAAAAATTTACCTTCATCTTCAAATATTTTGAAAAAAATTCAGCCTATTGAGAATAAAAAACAAAACAGGTCAACATTAAATAATAATGATGTCACCATAATTTTTGTAGAGAAACTCGTGTAATCTTTCAAATTATTCATTCTGATTATTCTGAGGTGACTTAGAGGCTGAAGCATTACCTGTAACATTTTAGAAGCAGTAAACTCCAGTAAGAGAATATCTTTGTCTTCTCCTTTGAGACCTGCTTTCTCCAGAGAACTTAGTTTTAAAATAGAATAAATAATTTCCCAATATGCTACAAGAAGAATCGGGGATCCTTCAGCTCATTTAGTAATTCTTCACAGAATCCTCCGATTCACTACAAGAAGAAATCGGAGTGTAGTATAAGAGAAACTACTGCGATTCCCTACACGGTACCAGCTATCCCAGAGTGAGAAATCCATTGCTGCCACCTAATCAAAAACCCGTCAACCTCGAACCGCCCAAGTCCATAGACGGAGGGGTTAACATATATATATATATATATATATATATATATATATGTTACGCACAGACCGTACATGGAACAAGGAACTCTTCTGGGAAAATTAAATCCCCTATAGGCCGATTAAGTAATTTTACCAGAAGAGTTCCTTGTTCTATGCACAGTCTGTGTGTAACAAAAGTTTCTCAGGGAACCATTCTGAGTTGTATCATATAGGCCCATATCTACCTATCTATCTATCTATCTATATATATATATATATATATATATATATATATATAAAGGCTTCTTCCCTTTATTCCCTGACGAGGTGTGCATAAATTATTTATTTCACATGTTTAATTGTTAAATTCATCCCGCACACACACCATATATATATAATCTTGGTTAACCTTGGTTTTGCTTCCGCCCGAATTGTTCATTCTGACGAAGCTCAAGCTTGTCACTCCACCTTAGACCTACAGTTTAACGTGGAATCCGAACCACGCTCCACCAGCAGACCAGCGTCTTAACCACTAGGTTACCAAGGGTACCCATTTATGTACCAAGAATTTTTTTTTTTTGTGTGGAAGGATGAACAGGTGGGTTTTGCTGCGTGCCGGCTGCCGTCACCGGATCTCGATCCCGGGGCCGATGGATTAGTAGTCAGCGACGCTAACCACTACACCACCTTGGCGCATTACCATATATATATATCGTATACTGTTGCATACAATATTGCAATACTGGAATAATGGAGTATCAGCAACGCTCCACCTTCATGCGAGAATCCAGACCGAATTCATCTCAGACTATTTTTCTTTCTGCGATTAGTGTTTAATGAACAATTAAAATTAGAACCTTGTCGAAATTATGTAATTTGTCACAGGAATTATTCCTTAACTCACTTTATCACTGTTGAAATATCACGGACACAAAGTTTTCCCGAATAGGAGATTAGTCATGATTGCTGGCAGGCTAAAAATTAAATTACTTCAAAATTTATACTCGAAAATTCATTTTACTTTCACGAAATAGCGAGAATTTACGTCAATCAGGACTCCTTGAAATGAAAAGGAAGAAAAACCCGTTTTAAGATAGATTTCATATTTATATTAAAAAAAAAATTATACACGCAATAAACATCAATTTCCACGTTGTAGTGTGGCGTTCGTTCTTATTTTAACTTTACTGAGTTTGTTCTGGCCAACGCTAAACAATTTTATTCAGTCTCGGAAAAGACCTCCGTGTGGTAAAGGGTAAAGTCGTAATGGTTGCTTATGAATGTGAAGCGAAGATTATATTTGAGTTTTCTTATCAGTTTTCAAAAGCTTTGAATAAATAAAATTTCTACAATAAAAACATTGAACTGAAAAATAACAATGTTAAATGCTGAATGAAAGTGGTTTTACATCACAAAGGCGAACATTCACACAACTCCTTGGTTCTTTGGTTGCTTTTATTTTTTAGTTCTTCAACCACTTCCGAAGGGTCATTGAGAGTGATGTAAAGCCACGACACGGGAAAAATAAGATTCTATCGTAGGAAGTAGCTAAAGAAATTGCAAACTGGACACTCAAATCATTGTTTTAATGCTACTTCACCACACACACACACACACAATATATTATAATATATATATTATATATATATCTATATATATATATATATATATATATATATATATATATATACACTGTATACATCAAGCAAAGCTCACGCATGATGAGGTACTCGCCAGGTTGTACCAACTTTTATGTTTTATCTCAGTGGCAACGCCCAACTTCTAATCGTTATGTTCCCTCTTCGAATCCTGTGGATATATATATAAATATATATATATATATATATATATATATATATATATATGGTGATGTAGTGGTTAGCATCGCTGACTACGACTCCACTGAACCCGAGTTCGATTCCAGGCGATGTCAGGTGGCGCTCAGCTTACCCAGCTGTTCATCCTTCAGTAAAAAAAATTGGTTGGTAGATAAATGGGTACCTGGGTAACAGTGGTTAAGATTCTGGGCTGCTGATCGGAAAGTTGTGAGATCCAATCCTGGCGAAGACTTTGTAATTTCTTACCACCTGTGGTGGGTCGTGGTTCGGATTCTACGTTAAGCCGTAGGTCTAAGGTGGGACAACAAGCTTGATTCTCATCAGAATGAACAGTTTGGGCTGAAGCAAAACCAAGGTTACCAATACATACGTACATAAATAAACAAACAAATAAAAAAAAAAATATATATATATATATATATAAATTCCCACTCACTGAGGGTAACTTAGTGGTAAAAGTGTCAGACCGTTAATCCGAAAGTCCTGGGTTCGAAGCTGTGCGTTTGGACTTCAAATTTCAGTGATTAAGCTGCTTCTCTAGGTTTCCTTGGTGGGATAGTAGTTCTGATCTCACGTAAAGTCATATGACTGCTCGTCCTCCCTGAGCGTATCATGCATCGATTTTTTACTTCTGCAAATAAAGTTTTCCATTTCCATTAAAATAAACAATAAATAAGTACAGGGTGTCCATAAGTTGTCTTTACAAATTCAATTTTGAATGTAATTGAATTTTTAAAGATAATTTATGAACACTCTGTATTAATAATAATTGGCTAATTCTCATGAACTCATTTTTACCTTTTGGGAATTAAAATAGAATGTGGAGGACCCTGTAGATGGCGCAGACCTATTTCAGGCGTATTTTTGTATTATCTGTGAAGAAGAATAGACTATTATTTTCTGGTTCTGATTGACGTGACTTAAAAATGAGCATTATAAGTATGGTCATAAATTAAATTAGGTTAGGTTAGGCTTGGTTAGGTTAAGTTAGATTAAGTTATTTTTTTTTTAGAGTGCCGATGTTATATCTCGTTGACCAGATGGGTATACAGGTTCATTCTTTGATCGCTCAAACAGATACTTAGCTTCTGTACCTACTGTGTATATATAGTAGTGACTGTCGAAGACAAAACTAAAAGGTCCATCTTCACTATTCATTATAATACAAAAGCAAAACTGTAGAAATAAAAGACATTTTAATTATTATTATTATTATTATTATTATTATTATTATTATAAAGATAAGCAAGCATTACTTCAATTTACAATATGAAATGTTTGGGATAAAGTATGGTCATATAACGAAGCCTTGAATTTGTGAATTTATGAAATGATTCTAAAAATACATTCACAGACTCGATCCCTCTTTCAATGACCATATTTCATTCTTACCGTTTCATATTGTAAATTCAAATAGCGTTATGTAATCTGTATAATAAATTCAACTTCATGATGTTAAATGCGCTTCCGAAACGTTTGTTCTATAATACATTCTGAGGATGGGTCTCTTTAGTTTTGTTCTGGCCATCACTTACAGTATATCTCATTGACCAACTCAATTATGTATATATACAGAGAGAGAGAGAGAGAGAGAGAGAGAGAGAGAGAGAGAGAGAGAGAGAGAGAGAGGAGGATTAACTGTTCCACTTACAGAAACAGCTGGACGCTTTAATGGTTGATTGGCTCAAAAAAGACCATTGCAGTTAAATAAGTTTGAAGCTTAGTGAGAATAAATTAAATAGTATTTCTTTGCAATTTCCTTGCCGATGATTTTGTGATATAGATACAAACAACAACAGCACTGATATTACTATTAATATAAATAATATTAGTAGTAGTAGCAGTAGTAGTAGTAGTAGCAGAGATAAATCATATCTATATCATTCGCAACATCGTACTCGTAAGTGAAGTGAATAAAAAAAAAAGTACCCCGAGGTAAGGGGACCTTTTGGGCTTAAGGAAGGGACAGACGGTTGACATAGGGGACGAGTGTTCAATTTGGCGTCACTTTTTGTCAATTTGGCGCCCCTTTTGGTCAATCCTGGCGCCCCTTTTTGTCAATTTGGCGCCCCATTTGGTCAATTTGGCACGCGTTTTGGTCAATCTTGGCGCCTCTTTCAAATGCTTTATTTTTTATAATAATTTTTTTTCATTTCGAAAAACTAAAAAATACATACTTTTTTAAATTATAAAAATATCAACACCACCCTCGTAAATACCTGCCAACTTACCTTTCAATTTTAGTTTTAGAAACTGTGTATAAAAATAATATTTCTTTTCGTATATTCACTTAAATTATGCTTCCCAGCTTTACATATTCATTTATTAATGGTTGTAAGCATTTGTAGACACAACGTTAATGTGCTTGTAAAACCCTATGCGTAGTATTCCCATTCAAGATCTTCCTCTCTCTAAATGACTGATTCAGGAAATACCCTCGAACGGATGGATTAGATAACGCCAATCAAATTAGTTCCAATATTTACTACCAGAAACCTGGTCTTTAACTACATTTTAGTAAACGCTAAAAATTTCCCTGCTGGTGCTTAAAGGGTTAACATAGGTATTTTTAATTCCAGTGTATGTATTTATATTTATATATAATTAAACATTATTTTGGCGCAATTTTTACATATGTAAAGGTTCGCCCCCCCCCCCCTTTCGAAAATCCTAGATCCGCTACTGGTGCTCAGGTACGGAAGTATCCATTCTGTAGGAGGAGAGACGGAACCCCAAGAACGACTGCGAGAGAAGAGGGATTCGGGGTAAATGACCCCTTGTTGGAAGCGTAAATCTATTGAAGGGTTTGTAAATTAAATTATTAATGGAAAAACGAATCTAAATTGCACGACAAAAGGAATGGTTAATTCCATGTATTGCCATTAATAATGGAACAGTGATGGAGCTATATATATATATATATATATATAGAGGCGGGGCCACCAGCTTGACCTCCGTGTGAAGAGAGACCAACACACGAAACAACATAAGGTTCATAAGGTATATATATATATATATATATATATATATATATATATATATGGGATGAATTTCACAATTAAACACGTGAAATGAATGAATGCTGCAAACCCACAAGGAAAAAGAAAAACGATTCCAAGGCCTTCCCTGACGAGGTGTAGCTCTGAATACACGAAAGGCCTTGGAATCGTTTTCTTTTTCCTTGTGGGTTTGCAGCATATATATGTGTGTGTGGTGTGTGTGTGTGTCGTTCGAAACCATCAGAAGGTATGAAGGTAGTTTTTGGTCCAGTTTGTGTAGAGCAAGCCCTTCGTGAAGAATCATGCACCTGGACTGATAATAACTGGAGGCGTCTGCAACACAAAGTAACGAAAATGGCGCAAAAATCGATTTGCATATTCTTTGAAGTGAGATAAAACGGAGCGCTGTTGCTTTCACTGGTGAGGAACTACATACGGAAGCCCTCTCAGTAGATTGTCCCTTGCCTACTTGGCAATGATGCTGCGAGCTGCTCATACTATGAAATGGGCGTATGAGCGGAATGATGCTTCTCTGCGAAATGTTCAAATTTTCACATTCCATTTTCTTCTTAAGTTATAATTGCATCGATTGATTGTGTATATATATATATATATATATATATATATATATATATATATATATATTAAATCCACTATAGTCCGAATTAGTAATAGTAAATGACAAATACTACAGTTTTTTCTTTTTCATGATGCTAGCCCGTCGTGGGCAACGGGTCACTCACAAAGAGGTCCCAAAAATATAGCTTCCCTCACCAGCTATCTGCAAAGCAGATAGGATCCAGCTTTGGGACAGGATTTAGGGTTTAAAGCAGCCTAGCCCAGCTACATTTAGAATCTCAATATAAGCAAAAAACTCGCTGCCTTCATAAAACATGAATAAATTTTTAAAATTATTTTTAAAAAATTTTAAATTTAAATCGACATTTTTATTCATTTTGGTAAAATTCAAATTTGAACAATTTTTAATTCGAAATTAAAGAATGAATTTTCGAAACGATTTTAAGAATAGAATTAAAAAAAAGAAAATATCGTAATTATTTTGTTTTTCATTAAAATAATGTTTGAATCTAATTTGGAAATAATGATGATGCAATCACAACTTTTGCAGAGAAGTAAAAATTTTTTTTTTTTTTCAATTTTCTTAAATCAAACGTTAAATTGCATTTCTGTTGTGAAAATATCGCTTGAAAAACAGCATAAATCTGAAATTTAATTTTAATTTGCTATTGGAAAAATGATCAAAGAATTTACTATATAAAAATTTTAAATGTGAATATCAGCTTTCAAAAGATATTCCTATTGCAATTATTTAATTTTACTTTTATTACTGCATTATGTATAATATATATATAAATATAAATATATAATTGTCGGCAGGGAATTTGAATGTGTAAACTTTATAATAAGCAGGATATCGAGTATTCTTACAATCTTTATTTATATCCCGTGTAAATCGTTTCAGAAGAAATAATGACTTCCATCATCAGCGCGTTTAATCACATTACAATTAAAAATAAGAACAGAATTTCCAACTCACACTTAATTGAAAACATTACAATAAGGAAATGAAGCAAAATGTTAAAGGAAAGAGACTTGTTTATTGTGAAAGCTTACGAAAGCGAATGAAGGATTAAGATGAAGCATTAATTCACACAGACTGAAAATTTATAGAATTGAAACTGTTACGAAAACACTACTAAATGAATGGTTATTTATGATCATTCACTTATGTGAATGATTATAATGATTATAATGATTACGATAATCATTATAATTATCATAATCATTATAATGATTATGATAATCATTACAATAATTATCATCATCATTATAATGATTATAATAATTATCATATTTATCATAATGATTATGATAATCATTATAATGATGATGCTACAGATCTACAGAAGCTAAGGCTAACAAAGACCCTAAGATCCACTCTAAGGTTAGCCCGAGAGAAAGGAAAGAGTAGGGGGTTAAGTGAAGAGAATAAGGGGTTAAGTAAGTAGCAAAACCTATCATTCGTGGGTTAACATCCATTCAGAAAAAGAGAGAGAAAGACTCATCATCATCATCCGCCGGCACTGCCGACAAGTCGGAAAAATAGTCGAAGAGAATAGGAAAGGGGTGAAAGATGAAAAGAAGTAAAATAAGAACGCTTACAAACCATGCAAACAGTCTCAACTCAAAGAAACACTGTCACATCATGCAAACTACAGACATGCAAGTAAAGAGAGGATGAGAGAGAGAAAAAAAATTATGAAGAGTATAAAAAAAGTGGGTTAGTTTACACTACAAGCTACATCTGAGTTCGTGTTAGTCTAATTTTTTTTTAATGATATAAATTTAACGTTGGCATATCACACGCTGGCATGTCACAAGCTGGCTTCAATTGTCAACAGACTCAAACGTCGACTATCACGCCCAGAGCTCCTGTTGCTAATTGTTTTATTATTTTAAACGACGTTAATATTTTTAAAATGCCTATCTAAACGGTTCTTAAACATATTAACGCTGGTAGAGTTCACGACGAACGCGGGAAGATTATTCCATTTATCAATTACTTTAAACGTAAAAAAGTTTTTAGCGATGTTAGTAATGAAACGTCTACCACGTAATTTAAATCCGCTATTACGAGTATTGCTATTATCGAAAATGAACAATTTGTCAAAATTTATGTTATTGTCGTTATGTATATAATGATCTACAGAAGCTAAGGCTAACAAAGGCCCTAAGATCCACTCTAAGGTTAGCCCGAGAGAAAGGAAAGAGTAGGAGGTTAAGAGAAGAGAATAAGGGGTTAAGTAAGTAGCAACACCTATCACTCGTGGGTTAACATTCATTCAGAAAAAGAGAAAGAAGACTCACCATCATCATCCGCCGGCCACTGCCGACAAGTCAGAAAATTAGTCGGAGAGAATAGGAAAGATTGCAGAACGGTCGTCTACTCCATAGGGACAGTTTGCTGTTGACATTCTTGACCGTATTGATGAAGATGAGCATTTTTTGAACAATGTCGTTTTCAGTGATGAAGCGACATTCCATCTGTCTGGTAAAGTCAACATACACAATTGCGGTATATGGGGATCAGAAAATCCGCATGAATTTATTGAACACGAACTCAACAGTCCCAAGATAAACGTTTGGTGTGCTCTCTCCCATAACCGTGTGATTGGACCATTTTTCTTCCATGAGAACACTGTGAAGGCTACAAATTACCTAGATATGCTTGAATGGTATGCTGCACCTCAGCTTGAGGATATGCAGCCCCGTGTGTTCTTTCAGCAAGATGGGGCACCGCCACACTGGGGATTAGAAGTGCGGAGGTTCCTCAATGAAAAGTTCCCTTCTCGTTGAATCGGGCGAGATGGCCCTATTCCATGGCCTCCTCGTTCCCCGGAACGAAATCATCTATCGCCTTGATGTTCTGCGTGCTACCAATGGGGCTCACGTGGAGGGTTACTGAATTAAAACAAAAATTTCTTGAGTTGTTATTAATTGTCGCAAACCGTTTTAAGATAGCTCCTATAATAACGAATTTATTAAGGCTTATAATGGGGTGAATAATTTATGGACACCCTGTACTTTAATAAAACTATAATTAATGATAATAAGTGAATGTGAATTAATTGGTAATTATAATCATAATTGTAATAAACCAAAATTACACCGTACTCACTGATGTACTTAGATTGTACTAAGTGTCCGACACAATATTATGTCGCCATGTAGGAATGTACACTAAGCGATATTATTATTTTTTATTATTATTATTTTTTCGTTGGGATAAATTTTGGAGCTGCTTCCTATTTTGCCAAATAATTGGTGACTTGTTCTTTTTCAAAATTTCTTAATCATTTTTTTAGATTTAGCTTTCCGTTTCGAATTAACTCTGCGGATCAGCGGATCAGGAAAAACAGCAGATTTAAAAATATGCGGTTTAAGCTAAAAATATGGCTTCCTCTTCCTATATCCTGTTTATCTGTTTAACCAGTGTCACAACAACAAAAATTTACGATTATTTTTTTATTATTATTTTTTTTTAAATTTTTATTTGGAATCTTTCAAAATTCTGATCACGTGTTTAAGGGGAAAACTTAACCTTCAAACTGCACTCCCCTAAAATTTATATTATATATAAAGCATGTAATTGTAAAATAACGGCACTTCAACTACTTCGATTACTTCGATTACGGCTTCTTTTTCTTCTTAAGACTTCACTCCCAGAGGAGGGGGCAGAGGCCCCTTGCCTCCTTAATTTTTTTAGATTCCGGCCTAAGCCATGGTCGAAAGAGGTCGAACCTCTACCCCTGTAAATTCAGAGCACTACCTGTACATTTTTAGAAGTAAATTACAGTAAAAGAAAGTTTTTTTATCTTTTCCTTCGAGCCGTGCTCTCGTCCGAGAACTCAGTCAATAAAGAAAGAGAAAAAAGAAAGAAAAGAATTAATAACAGTCTGTCGACCCTATAGCGAGAGAAAAAAATTAGAATGTTTTAGAAGAAACTACTGCACGACTGCAAGTAACAAATCCGTTGCTGCCTCCTAACCAGAACCCCCGTCGACTTCGAACAAACCCAGGTCATAGTCGGAGGGGTTAACATATATATATATATCAACGTAAAGAACGACGCTTGTATAGGAGAACATTCCGCGCAAGATGAGGAGGGAGAACGAACAAATGAAAAAATGAGGTAACCACCCGGGAATCGAACCCGGGATCTTCCGATTGCCGGTCAGATATGATAACCACTACACAATATCTGGCCAGCAATCGGAAGATCCCGGGTTCGATTCCCGGGTGGTTACCTCATTTTTCATTTGTTCGTTCTCCCTCCTCATCTTGCGCTGAATGTTCTCCTATACAAGCGTCGTTCTTTACGTTAATTATACTGCGTGTTCTTTGCAGTTGAAATGTGTATATATATATATATACAGGGTGGGCCGTAAGTTTCCATACATAGGAAAAATAAACATTTTTTTATGGACAACCATTTTTATTTATATAATATGCTCTACATGGTTGCCATTGTTTTGAAAACACATTTCAATACGTGTTCCCCACTGTTGATGAACACGCATTAGCACAGTTGACGTTATGCTTGTAATGGCGTTGGTGATACGTTCCTTTAGATGATTTATGTCTCGTATCTTTTCCTGATACACCATGGCCTTCAAGTTCCCCCAAAGATAGAAATCAAGGGGGGTGAGATCTGGGGATCTGGGAGGCCACTCCACAGGACCACGCCGACCAATCCAAGCATCCGGAAACTGCTGATCCAAATACCGACGCACGTGAAGACCATAATGAGGTGGAGCTCCATCTTGCTGGAAGTAAACTGGGAAGTTACCTTCCTCGTTTAGCAGGGATGGGAAAATCTCTTCTTGCAACATGTTAAGATACCTTTCGGCATTAAGATTTCCACTGACAAAAATTGGTCCAATAATTCTGTCACCCCATATCCCGGCCCACACCATCACTTTACCGGCACCTTGCATCTTCGTCGGACTCAGCCAGTTAGGGTTAGCATTACTCCAATAACGTATGTTTTGCCGATTAACCTCTCCATTGACGTAAAAATTTGCTTCATCAGTAAACAAGATCTTACGTCAAACGCATATTCTTAGGGTATCTGAAACATAAAAACAAACGTTTAATTTTTCCTATGTATGGAAACTTACGGCCCACCCTGTATATATATATATATATATATAGTTAGAGCTATAGAACAAATGAAACTACATTCAGCTGCAGGTCCGGACAATTGGAACGCATTATTGATTAAAAACTGTAAAAATGAAATAGCTACACCTTTATACTGGATATGGAGAAGATCCCTAGACACTGGGGAAATACCGAGCATCTTGAAAAGAGCAAACATTGTCCCCTATATAAAGGAGGGGACAGATCTCAAGCAAAGAACTATAGACCAGTGTCATTGACGTCCCACCTCACCAAAGTATTTGAAAGAATAGTTAGAGAGAAAATTTATGATTTCCTGGAGACACGGGAAAGATTCAACGAAAATTAGCATGGATTCCGATCAGTAGATCATGCCTATCACAACTAATAGAGCACTACAACAATATCCTAGATGCATTGGAAGGCAATGACAACTACGATGTTATATACACAGATTTTGCTAAAGCTTTCGATAAATGTGACCATGGTATAATAGCACATAAAATTAAAGACATGGGAATAACAGGCAAAGTGGGAAAATGGATCTACAACTTCCTTAGTGATCGTCTGCAGGTCGTCAAAATTCAAGGTATATCATCATCAGAATCGGAAGTACGCAGCTCAGTACCACAAGGGACAGTACTGGCCCCACTCCTGTTCATTATCATGCTAACAGACATAGACAGCGGAGTAAACAGCAATAGTATAGTAACATCCTTTGCAGACGATACAAAGATCAGCAGAAAAATCAGCGATGTACATGACGTGGAGGCCTTGCAGAGGGACACGAACAAAATATACAAATGGTCAGAAGACAACAACATGTCATTCAACGCCGAGAAATTTCAGCTCTTGAGATATGGTAGAAAAGAAGAACTTAAACAGACTGCATATTATGCTCCAGATAGACAGGAAATTCAGAGAAGCATGAAAGCGAATGATCTCGGGATAATAATGACAGATGATGCGAAATTCGAAACACAAAATCAGATAGCAATAAATAAAGCAAAAAGAGTCGCCGGACAGGTTCTAAGAACGTTCAAGAGAAGGGACAGGAGAGTAATGATTCCCCTGCTAAAAACACTGATTATACCAAAACTTGAATACTGCTCAGTTTTGACGTCCCCATATAAAAAGGAAGAAACTAATAAACTAGAAGAAACGCAAAGGCATTTCACAGCCAAGATTGATGGCTGCAAAGAACTCAACTACTGGGAAAGACTACGTAAACTAAATCTGTACTCACTGGAAAGAAGAAGAGAGAGGTACATTATAATCTACATATGGAAAATGATCGAAAAACTGGTACCAAACCTAAAACTAAACCCAATTACCATTCAAACAACACTGAAAAATAGGAAAGGCAGAATGTGTAGTGTTCCCAAATTAAAAGCACGACAAGGGACCTCCTCAACCCTGAAGGAAAATAGCTTGGTTGTCAGGGGGCCAAGACTTTTCAACCAGCTTCCTAAGGACCTCAGAAACGTAACGGGGGTCAAAGTTGAAGTCTTCAAGAAAAGACTGGATGCCTGGCTCAGGACAGTACCAGATGAGCCGGGCGTGCCTGGCTATGTACGGTGGAGAGCGCAAGAAAGCAACTCGCTCCTCCACCAAGCCAGACCTAGAGGCGGGGCCACCAGCTTGACCTCCGTGTGAAGAGAGACCAACACACGAAACAACATAAGAGTAAGAGTATATATATATATATCTGTGTGTGTGTGTGTGTGTGTGTGTGTGTGTGTCTGTGTGTGTGCGTGTGTCACAACCATATGATCTAACATTCCCATGTTCGGACGGTATCCATGTTTGTGCCATGAGAAGTTCGCTCGCGAATGTCCTTTAATTTCATTCCTTCAAAGTACAAAGCAGACATTCAATGGTTTAGATTGTTTTAGATTTCCATCAGAATATTTCCCATGTCCCCATTTTCCATTTGTTATGGAATTAATTATAATTAATTGTTATTATCTTGCATCTAATCGTCCATCCCTAAATTTTATCAGATCATTGATGCACATTTAATGTAACATGGATGAAATCCTTGTTTGTTCTCTGTTACTCATTTACCCAATTCCATTTCCCAATGTCGAATAATTTAACAAGTATTATTCGTTATATTTATATACTGTTTCACTCACTCTCTATTCCCGTGTTTCTCTAATTCACTTCCTCTTACGTCTCCTATAATGACTTGCGCGTCTGAATTGAGTAACGCACCATACTAATTATGAATTTTGTCATAAAATAAATTAATTCCTCTCTCAATTTTCAAATTGAATACTAAATACTAAATTAAATACCAAATTGAATACTTAGTACTAAATTAAATACTAAATTGAATACTAAATATTTTTATATTTCATATTCAATGTATGGTTTGACAGGTATGGTATATACTGCTGAAGTTCCTATTTAAAGGTCATTGCATATATCGTGTCTTGTGAATTGTTCCATGTAGTAAAACATGTATTAATTAATTTTGTCTATTTTTTACATATTGTCTATTGTCTATCCAACAGTCTGTGTCTACTCATACATATTTATTCAAGATTTTATATAACTTTACGTATACATCGTCATTACGCGCACATGATCTGTATAATTGTCTGTCTGTTTACCGACACACACACACTCTTACATACATGATTATATATATATATATATATATTGTAATCATGTAATAATAGAATTTGCCGATGAGGTGTTCTCAATCCCTGACTTTGCAGATTGTAGTTTCATTTCTCGGAGAATACTCCTTCATTTTGCATATAAAAATTTCCATGTACGATGTGTTGTAACTGTTACATATTTTATCGTTACTCTATGTTACTGTCACAGTCATGCTACCTAACTATTACACCATTGTTACCTACTGTTATAGTTGTTAATTCGTTTCTTATTGCGTGTCCATGTACGTATTCTAATTAGAGTTAACATTTATGTATACTTTCATGTAAATTTATTTACATTTACGTACCATTAATTGCATTCTATCGTCCTTTCCTCATTCTATACCAGGGGTGGGGAACCTGCGGCCTTTTGGGGTACTAGTTGCGGCCTTCTGCCTATTTGACATTCAGAATTCATACCGTACGATAATGGACAGCAACTGATACCCCTTTAGGGCTTTAGGTTATTTCATTAGATCATGGTTTCAGCTTCACTGCTTCTTACACATACAAGCCTTCTTTATGGCTTGAACAATAGGAAATATGGCAACGCTGCCAGTTGAAACTGGCAGCGTTGCCTTACGGCTTACGACCTTACCTATCAACGATCAACTCGACTGGCTGACTGGATGACAGTTACTGACGATTCTCCGATAGTGACACGCACGCTTGTTTCCTTTAAAACTGTAAATCTTTGATCAATTCGTGTACCATTTTTATTTAAAAATCTTCTGGTACCCTAATCATGTCAAAACTGTGAAAAGAAAATTAAAGGAAGAGAACAGAGTATTCCATGAAGAATGGGAATTGCAGTATTTCATAGTTGCTGAGAAAGATAAAATGATGTGTTTGCTCTGCAATGCCATAATTGCAACAGTGAAGCAACACAATGCATATCAGCATTATGCAACTCATAAGAACCACAAGTATGCTATATTGGAAGGAGAACCCCGAAAGTCTGCACTTACGAAGATGAAACTTCAAAAGCAGCAACACAGCAAGTATTTAAAACGATGTCAGGCCTAGGGACTGAAATCACTGAAGCAATTATAAAGTAGCATATATACTTCGAAAAAGAGGTAAGCCATATAGCGATGTGGAAATCATAAAAGAATGCATTGTTGAAGTTGTAGCCTCTTTAGATTCAGACAAGGTTAACAAATACAAACAACTACCGCTTTCAAGAAGGACCATAACTGATCGGCAACATAAATTAGCCCTCAATGTAACTGAACAGCTTCATACAATATGCCAAAGCGAAAATACTTATTATTCGATTGCCTTGGATGAGTCCACTGATATTACTGACTCAGCGCGTGTCATTTTTTATTCGTGTTATAACTGCAGATTTTCAATACTACGAGGAGTTACTGGCTTTGGGTACCCTTACGGGAAGACACGTGGAATTGACGTCTTGTCTCTCTTCAAAGAAAAATGCCGTGAAGCGAAACTGAATTTATGTAATTTATTAAGTGTATGCACAGATAGTGCACCTTCCATGAGAGGAAAATGTGCAGGATTTGTTGCTCTATTAAAAAGAACTGCCATATCCAGATAGCTTGATTTCCTTTCACTGTATTTTGCATAAACAGAATCTCTGTGCCAAATCTACTGTTTTAAGTGACACATTAAGTAAAGTTATACGTATTGTGAACTACATTAGAGCAAATGCATCACGACATCGCCAGTTTCGCAATATGTTTATGCTTGATGATGAAACATTTAGTGTGGATCTTCCGTATCATTCTAAAGTGCGCTGGTTGTCACAAGGGCAATGTCGTGATGCATTTGTCTTTGCGAAAACAAATCAAGATTTTTTGAGGAACTCAATGAACCATGTGAATTGTCAAAAAAGGCTTTCTGCAGAAATGCTGCATTTTTGTGTGACGTAATGTCAAGGCAAAATGACCTGAATATTTCTTTGCAAGGTAAAACTAAATCCATATATGAAATGTGAAAAAAAATCCAGGCTTTTCGAAGGAAGCTGCGCTTTTTCAAAAATATCCTTACCCGATCGGAACTTTTAGTTGAACACTTCCCTGAACTGGGAAAGGTAATTGATGAAGAAGATACAAGCAAATCATTAAGGGAATGCGATGTGAAAGAATACACAGCTGTCCTAGACTCCCTGATTGAAGAATACGATGAAGGATTTGAAGATTTTGAGAAACATTACTTCACACTGAAACTAGCTTTCCAACCACACCTGGTTGATGTCTCCAAAGCACCTGAAGATTTACAGATGGAGTTGATTGAGCTATTAGAAGATAATATCCTTAAGTCTCTATTTGATACTAAGAAGGATCCTGTTGAAACATGGAAAAATGCCGTTGAATACCCACGTCTGCGCCAACATGCTCGTCGAATGTTGTCTTGTTTCGGCACAACCTACTGTTGTGAATCAACGTTTTTGTATGTGACTCAAATCAAAACGCGCTTGAGACCTCAGATGACGAATATTCACCTGTAGGACCAACTAAAACTACGGTCAATGATGTTGGAACCAAATGTACGACTCCTGTCCCGCAATAAGCAGTCACAAAAAAGTCATTAAATGGTTTATCACTTTTTCACATAATATTAACATCATTTCACTTAATATTATTTTTCACTTAATATTAGTTCTATTGTCAATTATTCCCCCTCAAAAATAAATGCACTTGCTGAATTTTTTATTTATTATAAAAACCCTCACGTATTATCAAGTTTGATTTAAAATTAGTAAATATGTAGATTGTAGACTAAAATATGACATTTTGTTGTACTGTATATGTTAAATTCTCAGCATGCGGCCTAATAGGGTCTTGGTTAAATGAAATGCGGCCTTCCAATGAAAAAAGGTTCCCCACCCCTGGTCTATACCCTCGACTGAGGTTAGGCCAAATAATTGTTGTTCCTATAAATTATGATTAATGTGTAATACGGTTAGACTTCTCTCTAAATTATAAAAAAAAAATTATAACAGGCAAAATTCCTAAATTATAAAAATTATATAATTTGTGTAGATTACCTAACTATCGGATATGCCACTTAACAATTTGATAAAACTGTAATTAACTGAAACTGTAATTGGCTGTAATAACTTAATGTGAATTAATTGGTAATTACTATAATCATAGTTATAGTGAACCAAAATTACAGTGTACTTAGTGATGTACTTGGGTTGTACTCAATGTATGACTCTGATGTTATGCCGCCACTTAGGAATGTATACTGGACAAAATTATTAATTTTTGTTATTAATTTTTTCGTTTTATTTTGGAATCTTTCAAAATTCTGATATGTATTTAAATTATGCTTAACGTCAAGAATTCTTTAGATCTCCATTTAAAGGGAGAACTTAACCTTCAACTGCACTCTCCCTAAATTTAGGTTTGTTTATTTCTTGTATTGTAAATTAAATCACTCCTGCCTGAGCCTTCGACTAAAGAGGTCGAACATCTTCCATGTAAAGTTCTTGCCCAAAATCTGACCATCAGCGGTAAAAAAATGGGATCACCTGAAGATCCGTCACCCCAGCCTTTTGTAGCTAGCTTTATAAGTCTAACTAACGAAAATATCACAACCTAACCTAACCAATCGTTAGGTCAACTGTACGCCCTTGACGATTGGTTAGGTTAGGTCGTGATATTTTCGTTAGTTAAAGCTAACTAAAAAAGGCTGACGTGACGGATCTTCATTCAGGTGATAAAAAAAAAAGCTGTAAATTTTGTTTTTCCCTTCTGTGCCTCTTTCTTTATAAAATCGTCTAATATAAACGTCCTGACGAGTGAATTAATACTTCAGAATTTTCACTATCTTTAAATTTATTTCCTTCATTTCAACCTCTCTTCTTTGTTTTACTTTAAAACGTTCACTTGTCTTTACATTTTCTTACATCTTTTAACCTTTCTTAAACAAACATCCTCGTAGGGACCAGCCGGTATGTTGCTGTTTGGTGTCTTTGGTAAAAAGGGAAAAAAAAATCTGTTTTACTTCAGTTCCTCATTTTATTTTGAGTGTGTACCCATTTCGTCCTAAATCACTTTCAGAACTCGGATGCTCAACTGCTAAGGCCGAAAGCTCATTTTAGAGGACTAACATCCAGATTCACCCTTGCCTATAAGTGGTACTGTACCTTCAACCTTACAGTAGTGCAGAAGTGGTCCGCATAATATATATATATATATACTACCAGTCAAAAGTTTAAGTACACTCTGAAATATTCATAAATTTCAAATTTTGTTTAAAGTTTTTTATTTATTAACTAAGTTATCATGACAAAAATTCATGAGTACAAACATGGGAACTTAAATAATAACAAATCAGGACAATTTACCAAAAGCAAAGTCTAAATTTTAGATTCATCAAAATAGCCTCCTCCAGCAGCAATTACAGCAGAACAAATTGAGGCATGCGCTCAACAAGAGAAAGAAAAGAGTCTGTGAAAGCTGCTGCCAGCACTCTTGTAAGAGTTCCCAGAGCTTCTGAGCACTGGATGGGTGCTTGGCTTTCACTCGTCGATCCAGTTCATCCCACACTAGCTCGGTGGGGTTCAAATCCGGGGACTGTGCTGGCCATTCCATAACTGTGAGCTGACGTTGCCGTTTGTTCTGCTTCAGGTAATTTTGACACAGCTTGGAAGTGTGTTTAGGATCGTTATCTTGTTGCATTATGAACTGTTGGCCAACTAGTCGCAGTTCAGATGGGATGGCATGGCACTGTAGAATGCTGTGATAGCCACGTTGGTTCAGTATTCCAGTGACTTTGTGAAGATCTCCAACTTGCTCCCCTGCAAAACATCCCCAGACCATCACACTTTCTCCACCGTGCTTCACTGTTGGCACAACACACTGCTGTGTCATTCTTTCACCCGCTCTGCGCCGCACAAATACTCTGCGTTTGGATCCAAAAACTTCGAACTTTGATTCGTCAGTCCAAAGGACAAATGTCCACTGCTCAACTGTCCATTTTTGGTGTTTTTTAGCCCAGGCTAGCCTTTTCTTTTTGTTCTGGAGTCTCAGCATTGGTTTCTTTGCTGCAGTTCGTCCTTTTAATCCTGCCTCTCTTAGTCTTCTCTGAACAGTTGATGTTGAAACTGTTGTACTTCTGGAGTTGTTCAGCTGGGCTTTGATTTCAGGTGCTGTGAGGCGTCTGTTGCGCAAACTGGTGATTCGGATATATTTGTCCTCTGAGTCTGTTGTGGTTCTTGGTCGCCCTAACCTTTTTCTGTCCTTATTTTGACAAGTTTCTTCGTACCGTTTAATGGCACAAGCAACCGCATTCACAGAAACTTTTAATTTTTTTTGCAATTTGCCTCAGTGATTGACCCTCATTTCTCAAAGTTACAATCGACTGTCTTTTTTCTGTTGTTAACTGAGCTTTGGCACCCATTTTTGCTTTTTGAAACACAGAAATATACCTTAAACTACACAGTTAGCTCCTCTGCAAAGATTTTATATGTAAAGACCTGCAGTGCATGTTAATACTGAACACATGTATTAACATACTCCTGAAGAAACACTACCCCAGTAATTTTTAAACTGTTTTTGGACCTTTGTGCAGAGCTAATGGCATTAATTTTAGGTTGCATGCTAGACACAAATTAACACATTTTGAAGGCTATTTTGAAGCTTCTATGTTACAACACACTGTCTAGGGCAGATGCACTGAAGCATACAATATGAAAGTCAGGTAAGCAAATTCATCTCTAGTACCTGTTAAGTTTACATCATGAGTTAAGCAGCAAAACATTGGAAATTAGCAGGTGTACTTAAACTTTTTACTGGTAGTGTATATATATATATATATATATATATATATATATATATATATATATATATATATATATATATATACACCTTGGTAACGTTGGGTTTGCTTCCACCTGAATTGTTCATTCTGATGAAAATCAAGCTCGTTGCCCCAGTTTAGACTACAGCTAAACGTGAAACCCGAACCACGACCTACCACGGGTGGTCAGACTCTACAAAATCCTCGCCCACACTCGATCTCACGACCTTCCTATTAGCAACCCAGCTCTTAATCATTAGGCTATCCAAAGGACCTATTCATCTAACAACAAATTTTGTTGTATGGAAGATAAACAGCTGCGTGAGCTGAGAGCCGACTGCCATCGCCGGCAATCGAACCGGGGGCCGATGGATTCGTAGCCAGCGATAGTGACTGCTACACCCCAATATATATATATATATATGAAAATTATTTCACGAAAGTAACACGTGAAAAATATTTATGATGAATAAAACCACGAAGGAAAGGAAACACAAAATGGTGCGCTTGAGCACCATTTTGTGTTTCCTTTCCTTCGTGGTTTTATCATCATATATATATATATATATATATATATATATGTTACACACAGACCGTGCATAGAAGAAGGAACTCTTCTGGGAAAATTAAATCCACTATTGTTCGAATAAGTAATGGTAAATGACAAATACTATAGTTTTTCTTTTTCATGATGCTAACCCGACGTGGGCAACGGATCACTCGCAAAGAGTCCCGAAAATATAGCTTTTCTCACCAGCTATCTGCCAAGCAGATAGGATCCAGCTTTGGGATAGGATCTAGGGTTTACAGCTACACCTAGCCTACTATATTCAGAACCTCAATATACACAAGAAACTCGTTGCATTCACGTCGGATTGAATACATCAAAGAAAAAGGCGTAACTATTGTATTTTCATTGTATTGGGGCCTCTTTGCGCGTGATCCGTTGCCCCACGTTGGGCTAACATCATGAAAAAGAAAAACTGTAGTATTTGTCATTTACCATTACTTATTCGAACTATAGTTGATTTAATTTTCCCAGAAGAGTTCCTTGCCATGCATCGTCTGTGTGTAACGTAAAAGATCTCAGGGGACTATTCTGAGTTCAATCCCATATATATATATATTATATATATATATATATATATATTATATATATATATATAATATATATATATATATATATATATATATGAATTTTTTTAACTCTTTATCGCCGAACTTTTTGCGTAGGGTTGAGTCTAAATGCGCGTATCTGAAACGTTACGTATTCGACGCACAGTGCGGTAAAGGGTTAAGTTCATATTTCCAATAGAAAAGTCCCTGACTCAAATTGAAGCAATCATTATAGCTTCAATTTAGTTAATTTCAAATCTAATTACTTTAAAATATTAAATGGTTTTAACATTGCTTAAAATTAACATTCCAAAAGCTATCGAGTTATTTTGATTCAAATTGTTATCAAACGAAGTTCGATCCATAAAACTGTTAAAATTATTAGCCCATTTTAGCAATTCTGAAAATAAAGAGATTCGAAAACCAAATTTATTTTTAAAACTATCGAGGTACCGTTTAATTTTAACAATTAATGAATCGAAACGTATTTGATACAACCTTTGAGTTAAAATAACGTAATAGGTTTTCGAATAAACGTATCTGAGCGAAATCTAGTTTTGTTGTGATGTTGGTTTTCCAAATGAGTGACGTAGCTTTAAAAGTGACAAATTTCGCGTCGTAATTGTAAGTTTGGCTCAACAATGCTTTTATACAAACCTTTATTAAATAAGAATAAAATAAAATAAAATAATGGATCTTTTCCGTTTGACTGCCGCCATTGAAACATAATTAAACTCCAGCCTTTTTTAGTTAGCTTTATAAGGCTAACTAACAAAAATATCACGACCTAACCTAACCAATCGTCAAGGTCGTACAGTTGACCTAACGATTGGTTAGGTTAGGTCGTGATATTTTCGTTAGTTAGCTTTATAAGGCTAAGTAAAGAAGGCTGGGGGCACTCACCTCTTATGTTTCAATGGCGGCAGTCAAACGGAAAAGATCCAAAATAATTAATTGAATTACCAACAAAGAATTTATTACAGAATTAAATTTTATTGGGATAAATATTACTAATAAAAGAGCCTTTATTCATACGTGAAATATATTAAAAATTTATAAGGTCAAAGGTCTATAAACGAATGATATTGATGAAATTCATAAAAAAATACAAAGTAATACAAAGGACACCAAACAACAACAGACCGGCTGGTCCCTACGAGGTTGTCTGATATACAGGGTGGGCCGTAAGTTTCCATACATAGGAAAAATAAACATTTTTTTATGGACAACCATTTTTATTTATATAATATGCTCTACATGGTTGCCATTGTTTTGAAAACACATTTCAATACGTGTTCCCCACTGTTGATGAACACGCATTAGCACAGTTGACGTTATGCTTGTAATGGCGTTGGTGATACGTTCCTTTAGATGATTTATGTCTCGTATCTTTTCCTGATACACCATGGCCTTCAAGTGCCCCCCAAGATAGAAATCAAGGGGGGTGAGATCTGGGAATCTGGGAGGCCACTCCACAGGACCACGCCGACCAATCCAAGCATCCGGAAACTGCTGATCCAAATCCGACGCACGTGAAGACCATAATTTAAATTTT
Organism: Bathynomus jamesi; assembly: GCA_023014485.1. Classification (NCBI taxonomy): domain Eukaryota; kingdom Metazoa; phylum Arthropoda; class Malacostraca; order Isopoda; family Cirolanidae; genus Bathynomus; species Bathynomus jamesi. Next base: position 318,011 of record JAJOZX010002172.1, read on the forward strand.
CCTATGTATGGAAACTTACGGCCCACCCTGTATTGATAAAAAGTGTGTGTATATATATATATATATATAATATATATATATATTATATATATATAGTAAACATAAAAAATACAACCAGATTCGCGAGACTTGTGTAATATGTAAGGTTTGCGAATTGTGGTATGCCTTTATAGACGATATATAAGGAAAAGCAGACACTAAGTGAATACAAGTGTTCATATATATATATATTATATATATATATATATATATATATTTAAGTCAATGAAGATTGAAGTAGTAACGTTTTTGAAATGTATAGTGAAAAGAGAGAGAGAGAGAGAGAGAGAGAGAGAGAGAGAGAGAGAATCTTTTCCTGTTTTTAATTGGTTTTATAATATACTCCTAAAATCACCTATTATTTGAGAATTTTAAAACAAATATTTATTTCTAACAAAGGTCGAGGGAAAGTTTGTTTGCGGGGTCGTCCTTGAAGGATATTAAATGTAATTTCTCAGATAAACAAGACCAACCACGTGGGAAAACTGCCTCTGCCGGGAAAGGAAGGACTCTAATGAATAATTTCTTCTCAGTCGGTTTTGTTCCTGTAATGCATTTTCTCATTTCATATAAAGTTATCATATATTTTAAATTATATATATATAATATATATATATATATATATATATATATATATATATGGCTGCAAAGAACTCAACTACTGGGAAGGACTAGGTAAACTAGATCTGTACTCCCTGGAAAGAAGAAGAGAGATACACCATAATTTACACATAGAATATGGAAAATGATAAAAAAACTGGTACCAAACCTAAAACTAAACCCAATTACTATTCAAACAACACTGGAAAGTAGGAAAAGCAGAATGTGTAGTGTTCCCAAATTGAAGGCCCGAAAAGGGACCTCCTCAACACTGAAGGAAAATAGCTTGGCTGTCAGGGGGCCAAGACTTTTTAACCAGCTTCCAAAGGACCTCAGAAACGTTACAAGAATCAAAGTTGAAGTCTTCAAGAGAAGACTAGACGCCTGGCTCAGGACGGTACCAGATGAGCCGGGTGTACCTAGCTATGTACGGTGGAGAGCGCAAGAAAGCAACTCGTTCCTTCACCAAGCCAGACCTAGAGGCGGGGCCATCAGCTTGACCTCGTCGTGAAGAGAGACCAACGCACGGAACAGCAACAAGGTTAACAAGGTGTATATATAATATACATATATACAGGTGTACATAAAGTCAGGATCTATTTTTGTGAAATAATTTTTTTTTTCTATTTTTCTTTTCAGAAGCCCTTAGAATGAATACAGAAGAGCGTGTGGCAATAGTAATTTGGCGAATCGAGGGAAAGAAATACAATGACATCAGAGAGAAGTTTAGAAGGAGATTTCATAAGCCGGGGCCATAGACAAGACAATACGACAATTGGTGAACAAATTTAAACGAACGGGATCTGTAAATGATGAAGCAAGATCAGGATGACCGTGTATGTCAGATCTTACCGTGAATGCAGTACGCGGAATTATCACTGAGGAGCCACGTACGTCCGTTCGTGCTGCATCACACAGACTCGGCCTCCCGACGTCATCTGTGCACAAAATTCTGAAAGTTAATTTGCAGAAGAAAAGCTATCATTTGCAGGTTTTACATGATTTACATGAGGAAGATTTCCCTCGAAGAAGTGCTGTGTGTGCTGATCTCGTAGAACAAATCTGGAGTGATAATTTAATGGACAACATTCTCTTTAGTGATGAAGCCACTTTCCATACGTTGGAAAAGTAAATCGCCATAACTGTCGAATTTGGGCAGATGAAAGACCGAATGATTTCGTCCAAAATTGGGAAAGAGACTCACCTAAAGTTAATGTCTGGATGGGTTTAATAAAATCTAAGGTTTATGGTCCTTTTTTCTTTGCTGAAGCTACAGTTACGGGCTTATTTATCTGGACATGTTGCAGCAATTCCTTGAACTTCAGCTGATTGGGATAGGATTGTTAGTACCGTCGTCTATCAACATGATGGTGCTCCTTGTCACTATGCCAAAATTGTTCAGGATTATCTAAATGGACGTTTTCCAAATCGCTGGACCGGACGCGGAAGCAACAGACCTTGGCCAGCGAGATCACCAGATTTAACTCCTTTAGATTTCTTTGCATGGGGCTTTATCAAATCGCACGTCTATCACACGAAGATTACGAGTCTTGAAAACTTACGTACACGTATACGAACTGCTGCAGATAACATAACCCCGCAAATGCTCCAGAATGTGTTTAGAAATGCTGCGGAACGATTTGAGCTGTGCAGGGATACTGATGGGCGTCACGTCGAATCCTACTCTTATTATTTAATAAATGTTACCACTTTATCATTTTATGATCGAATTCCATATAATTTCCAAGTGCTTCACAAAAATAGATCCTGACTTTATGTACACCCTGCATATATGATACACACAGACCGTGCATGGAACAAGGAACTCTTCTGGGATAATTAAATCCACTATAGTCCGAATAAGTAATGGTAAATGACAAATACAGTACCATAGTTTTTCTTTTTCATGATGCTAGCCCGACGTGGGCAACGGGTCACTCGCAAAGAGGTCCCATAAATATAGCTTCCCTCACCAACTATCTGCAAAGCAGACAGGATCCAGCTTTGGGACATGGATCTAGGGTTTAAAGCAGCCTAGCCCTGCTACATTTAGAACCTCAATATAAGCAAACGACTCGCTGTCTTTACGTCAGATTGAATACATCAAAGAAAAAGGGGTAACTATTAGATTTTAGCCAAAAACCAAAAACTTAAACTCAACTGCAGAATTGAGCGTCCACTTTTCAAGGCACATAACATGTCCGTTTCAAGATGGGAATGAACTCAGAATGGTACCCTGAGTTTTTTATGATACACACAGACCGTGCATGGAACAAGGAACTCTTCTGGGATAATTAAATCCACTATAGTCCGAATAAGTAATGGTAAATGTGCCTTGCAAAGTGGACGCTCAATTCTGCCAGTTGAGGTTTAAGTTTTGGTTTTTGGCTAAAATATAATAGTTACCCCTTTTTCTTTGGTGTATTTAATCTGACGTGAAGACAGCGAGTCTTTTCCTTATATTGAGGTTCTAAATGTAACAGGACTAGGCTGCTTTAAACCCTAGATCCATGTCCCAAAGCTGGATCCTCTCTGCTTTGCAGATAGCTGGTGAGGGAAGCTATATTTATGGGACCTCTTTGCGAGTGACCCGTTGCCCACGTCGGGCTAGCATCATGAAAAAGAAAAACTATGGTATTTGTCATTTACCATTACTTATTCGGACTATAGTGGATTTAATTATTCCAGAAGAGTTCCTTGTTCCATGCACGGTCTGTGTGTATCATAAAAAACTCAGGGTACCATTCTGAGTTCATTCCCATATATATATATATATATATATATATATATATATATATATATATATATATATTAGTGATGTAGGTCACATCCGCATCCGCATCAACATCCGCACATTTTCTCGCATCCGCATCCGCACTTTGGACTGCGGATGTCGTGCGGATGTGGACCGTTGAGATAAAACGTCATTAATAAGCGGAAATTATCAAATTCTACTATATTAATAGAACTAGTTCATTGTGCGCAAAAGTGATGCAAGCGACAAGACGAGAGCTGTTCTTGTATGAAGTTACTCTCTTGCAACCTACTTAGATCCACGTTACAAAGCTAAGTTATTTTCACCTAGTACATTAGAACGAGTTAAATCATCACTTGGCAAAGCAGTTGAAGACTTCAATCTCTTGAATCTGTCGCTTCGCCACCCACCAAAAGAATAAAAGTTTCAGTGACAGAACCAACACCTTCAACAAGCAAATCTATCACAGAATCTGTCTCTCAGTTTCTTGAGTCAAGCAGCAATGACGAGACCTACGCGATGTCAAAAGATGTAGTAAAAATGATCGAGAGCTATCACCAAGAAAACGCCTGGCTGCATGTGACAATCCTATTAGTTGGTGGAAAAATACGCAGAATATCTATCCATACTTGAGTAAACTTGCAAGGAAACATTTAGCCTGTCCTCCAACAAACGTACCAAGCGAGAGATTATTTAGCAGTGCTGGATTAATATATGATGAAAAGAGAACAGACTGGCAGCAGAAAAGGCAGAAAAGTTAATGTTCCTTAAGCATAACCTTCCTATAATTAAGTTTGAACATTAAACGATGAACATCTTAGTTTACTTTATTTTAATTACTCATTTATAAATATGCCTAATAAAACTTTAAACTTAATATAAATAGTTATCAAGCTAATTAAAGATCTCTTTCTATAAGGGTGGAGGTTGGGGAAAGAGGTCGGTGGGGTGCATTTGAGATGGGTTCACGTCCCGCATCCTGGTAACACAATTATGGTTTCTAATTGTGGCTGAAACTCAACAAAATATAACGAATTTATTTGCAGACGAATTCACTAATTGATTTCTATATTAGTTAGATGCTTGATATTATTTTATATGTTCAGAGAAAAGTACAGCAATTATTGTACAATTAATCAATTATACTACATTATAGCTACAGCTCTCTCTATATAATAACTTATTATATACGTTAAACACAACAAATCTCGAATATATCCTAAAAAATAACGAAAATGTAGACATCCGCATCCGCATCCGCATCCGCGGATGTTGAAATCAAACATCCTCATCCGCATCCGCGGATGTGAAAAAATGACATCCGCTACATCACTAATATATATATAAGGAATTGAATTCAGAATGGTCCCCTGAGGTTTTTTCATGATACACACAGACCGTGCATGGAACAAGGGACTCTTCTGGGAAAATTAAATCCACTATAGTCCGAATAAGTAATGGTAAATGACAAACACTATAGTTTTTTCTTTTTCATGATGTTAGCCCGACGTGGGCAACGAGTCACTCGCAAAGAGCCCCAAAAATATAGCTTCCCTCACCAGCTATCTGCAAAGCAATTAGGATCCAGCTTTAGGACAGGATGTCGGGGTTACTCCTACACCTAGCCTACTATATCCAGAACCTCAATATAAGCAAAGGCTCGTTGCATTCTCGTCGAATTGAATACTTCAATGAAAAAGAAGTAACCATTGTATTTTTAGCCAAAAAACAAAACTTAAACCTCAACTGGCAAAATTGAGCGTCCACTTTTGAAGGCACATAACATGTCCGTTTCATGATGGGATTGAACTCAGAATGATCCCATGAGGTTTTTTCGTGATACGCACAGTGGACGCTCAATTTTGCCAGTTGAGGTTTAAGTTTTGGTTTTTGGGTGAAAATACAATAGTTACCCTTTTTAATAAATGCAAAAACTTCACTTTTTTCTACGTGAAGGTCAAAATATGATAATAAAAACCCACTCTAATAGACAGAGTTTATTTCCACAACAGTTTCGATGCCCACTGGCATCCTCTTCGGGTGGATATAGAAAAACGAATGAACCAAAACAAGAGGGAAAACAGTCCAGGGACCATTAAGAAATTCGCACCTAGGTTAGATCCTGTTCTCCCGACACTGGAAGGGCATTTTTATTAAAGGGACCCGCTTATAAGCACATTCGCACAAATTTAAAACTATCTCCTTGTTCTATACATACAGATTCTATTATTTTTTTACATAATTATTGCAATTATTATTACATTTATTACATTTCATATTGCATTATTATTATTACAGAAATTATAAATTTATTATTACATTGATTATTACATTGTTGTTTATTATACAGAAATTATAAACCGAAAAACGAATGAAAAAAGGCGAGAAGGAAACAATCCAGAGACCATTAAGAAATTCAACATTTGTGCGAATGTACTTATAAGCGGGTCCCTTTAATAAAAATTCCCTTCCAGTGTCGGGAGAACGTGGGATCTAACCTAGGTGCGAATTTCTTAATGGTCCCTGGACTGTTTTCCCTCTTGTTTTTGGCTCATTCGTTTTTCTATATTCACCCGAAGAGGATGCCAGTGGGCATCGAAACTGTTGTGAAAATAAACTCTGTCTATTAGAGTGGGTTTTTATTATCATATGTTACCCTTTTTATTTGATGTATTGAATCCGACGTGAATGCAACGAGTCTTTTGCTTATATTGAGGTTCTGGATATAGTAGGCTAGGTGTAGGAGTAACCCCGACATCCTGTCCTAAAGCTGGATCCTAATTGCTTTGCAGATAGCTGGTGAGGGAAGCTATATTTTTGGGGCTCTTTGCGAGTGACCAGTTGCCCACGGCGGTCTAACATCATGAAAAAGAAAAACTAGTGTTTTTCATTTACCATTACTTATTCGGATTATAGTGGATTTAATTTTCCCAGAAGAGTTCCTTATTCCATGCACCGTCTGTGTGTATCATATATACACCTTTGGTTAACCTTTGGTTAGCTTCCGCCCGAATTGTTCATTCTGACGAAGGTCAAGCTGTTCACTCCGCCTTAGACCCTCAGTTTAACGTGGAATCCGAACCAGGCCCCATCAGCAGCCCAGCGTCTTAACCACTAGGCCACTTATGGTACCCATTTATCTACCAACCACTATCTTTATTGTGTGGAAGGATGAACAGCTGGGTTTTGCTGCGCGCCGGCTGCCGTCGGGTCTCGAACCCGGGGCCGATGGATCCGTAGTCAGCGACGCTAACCACTACACCACCGAGGTGCATATCGATTTATTCATAGCTTAAGGTAGAAGGATGAAAAGTTGAACATTTTTTTCACATAGAGCATCATTCCGGCCATACTCTCATTTCAAGATAAGAGCAGCTAGGAGCAGCATTGCAAGCAAACAGTGTTGCGAGAACTTCATTCTAAACTATGTAGTTCGGCGTTCTCAGCTGAATTTAAGTGCGTATAAACGCAATTGATAGCCAGTCAATTGTGTTAACATTCCAGTTTCAAATTCATAAATGACAACTGGACAATTTCCTTCAAGTTTACAACCGAATAGTCTGCAAAGAATTTGTGTTCTTTAACACATACGCGCGCATTAAACGCGGAAAGAACACTGATGAAGTTTGCGTACATGAAGGCTGCTACAGTATGCAACCATGTCTGTGCAATTCCACGCTTAGCAACAGACAGAATGGACAGACAGAAAATTAGAGAGAAATACCATTAAAATATATATCCACTAAAAATCCTACCTATTTTTATTTTTTATTTTTTTATCAACCCAAAAATTGAGAGTGGCAAATATTTGTTTTGTGTGTTCTTTTTGGCTGAGCGACGAGAGATTTACGCTCCCGCACCGTTTAAATTTTGAAGCTTTGATTTTTGCTTCAAAATGATGTGTTTCGTGAATTTTTGAACACACAGTATTTTGCACGCTGGTGAATTTTTCAGTGTTCTATGTCTGTAATACTAATACAGTTTTAGATATAAGAGTAACTGGAATGGCATTACGTATAACAAGGTTCGAATACTTTTTAATTTTTTTGTTGTACGTTTTTTAATAACAAGCGAGTTATTATTTCTTTGTTTTTATTTTGCTCATTAATATTACTTGTTCAATTCTTGATTTTTGTTTAGTTTAGAATTATTGGAATTTCACGAGAATTTTTCGTTGAAAAATAAATAAATAATAAATGAAAATATTTCTGGAATTTCATTATTAATTTTCCGTTATAAAAGTATTCCTCATCGTCAGCTTTATCGTCTGTTTATAGGCAACTTTAATTAAATATGAGTAATACGAATTAAAGTTGCTTATTTTATTAAAGTCACTTTTATAAACAATAATAACTGGCACGTCAGACGCTTCGGTTACTTTGTGGTCAATGTCGTAACACCACTTCCCTTCGATCACCGAAGTTGAGCGACAATGTGTCTGGAGATAAGTTGGATGGGGGAGTGTCCTCCGCGTCCAGATTATGTAGCGATCTGTGGTTCGGATCCCACATAAAGCTGTAGGTCCCCCCTTCCCCCCCCCCGTCATATGACCTTAGATGTTGCGAAGGAGGCTAAACAACCCCATCAAACAACACTAACGTCAGACGGCTTCCACCGCGCTACATTCTTTCATGACCATAAAAGAATCCAAATAAAGCCACGGGTTTCTTGGAGTCTCACAGCGAAGTTCATACATATGTAAATTACGGATCACACTCACCCGAAAAATACAATTTGTATATAATTAAGACACTATGATCCAGAATACAGACTTTGCTCAACATGGAATACACTTACTCAAGAAATTAATCGAATAAAGACAAATTTAATGAACAACAACAACTATCCTCAGAGTAAAATCGATCGTGTAATAAAAACACAATACATTTATCTTAGAAGAAAACCAAAAATAATGAAAATGATAAAGACATACTATCTATTTCCCCAGCAAATGCCCAAATACTGTAATCGTAAAAATAGGGAAAAAGACATATTAAACTATAATACTGCACCACCACTTTACGCCAATCAAAGAAGAAACAAATAGACGTACAAAATTTATTACAAATCACTGAAAATTTGGGAGGGGTCAATTTTCAAACAAACAAACGAAAGTAGGTTAAAATAATATTGTTTATCGCTTCTTATGCAAAGAAATTAGCCGTAAATCTACAAATATCAGATACACGAAGAGCAAATCCTGGATAAGATCATACCAACACCGATCTAAGCCAAGCAAAATCCACTGACGTTATACAAACCGACGACCACAAAAATACACCATTTCTAAAGAGAAAAGGAAAAGGGAATAAAGAGAAACTACTGTTGAAGCCAGTGGGCCACGAACCTGAGTCGCGTGGCTTCAAGAACAGCGCTCCTACCCAACACGTCATCCAGAACCCTTTCCCACCAAAAAGGTTTATATTTATATGTTTTTATATGATGCTTTAAAGGCGAGGGAGTTGAAATGTAGTATGGCCAGTGTAAATATTGGTTTACCTCGAACGAAGCGGTTTTGGGGTTCTGGATGGCTGGTTCGGGTTCGAGTCCCATTGGGTCCTAGTTACTCATTTTATTGCCTTTTCCCTTTTCATTTTATTCAAGTGTGGTTATTGCACTTAATCTAGATATAGGCCTAATCAATAACTTTAGAATTATATACAAAACTAATCATAATCATGTAAAACTTAATAAAGCAATTTGGATCACCTGAAGATCAGGGCCACCAGCCTTCTTTAGTTAGCCTTATAAGGCTAACTAACGAAAATATCACGACTTAACCTAACCAGTCGTCAAAGGCGTACAGTTGACCTACCGATTGGTTAGGTTAAGTCGTGATATTTTCGTTAGTTAGCCTTATGTAGTGATCGCCTTTATTAATTTACTTTCTCTCCATTATTTACGCTTCTTTCTACTTTACTATATCTCTATTTATTCTCTATTGGCTCTTTCTTTCATTTATCACTTTGTTTCTCTACACTCTTTTTGCCGTATCGTATAAATATCATGGTAGCGCGCCTAGACCTGACTCTGAAAGACCGTTATAAAACAAAGGGGGAAGGGGGTTCATTAACACTCTTTTTTAACACTTATGAACGTTTTATTGATTCGAAAATGGTTTAGTTAAGTTAGGGGTATGCGAGTATGAAATTCTATTATAATAATTTCGGTCGGAGAGGGACACACACAACTTATTTATTCTACGTTACATTTCGCCCACCTACGCGTAACGCGTTGCCTCAAGACTGACTCCCTCATGGTAGGCCGGCTCCTTTGGGCTCCATTCAGTACTGCCAACTGTACCCATTTTAAACAATTTAAAATATAACAACATACTTTTTCGTAATTTCATAATTATTAGTAAATGCTTTTCATTAAACATTATCTTATTTAATTAAACAGAAATTAAATTAATATTCTTAACTAAGCATTACTACACTCATTTAATTAAACAGAAATTTTAATATTCTTAACTAAGCATTACTACACTTATAAAGCTAACTAACGAAGGCTGGGGGCCCTGATCTTCAGGTGATCCAGCAATTTTTATAAAAAAAAAAAAAATTACAAATCTAATATAAATAATAAATTCGATGAAGTTCAAATATACTTAAAATGTTGTACAGATGTTCCACATCGTTAAACACCTTAACTTTTATTACTTTCAACTTGTACACCAAATATTAGTTTAGAAGATTATTGTAATATAAAGTCACTACGTTAAAATTTATATTTAGTTAAAAAAATCATTTCCAGTGAGATAATTCTGATGATGACTCCTTTGTTTGGGAGCTGAAACGTTAGTATAAATTAATAAATTATTCTATGAAGGAACGTCGTTGCTTTAGCGAGAATAATAATAATAATAATATTAAGGAGCCTAAAATTGAAGAAAAACATGCTCTGTTCAGGAGATAAGAAGTTAAATACAAAAAATTACACTAAAAGCAACGTTGAAACTATCAAAATGAAAGTACGAATGATAACTAATTTCAAATTTTTATATTTAATGTCTTAATTTAATGTCTCGTTGCGAAGAATTTTGATTGAAAATAAAAATTATTGAAAATACATTTTGAAAATGAACGACAAATTTTGAATTCAAACCTTCAGTCGAAAATTAAATTACCTTTTAAAACACAAAACTGCGAATCACATTTCTCTTATGGAGATTGGATGAAATTCATCTCGGGTTTTATTAGTTTTGGGTAAAATGGAGATTCGTTTGGAATACTAATTAGGAAAAATGCAGTATTTTTTTTTGTATTTAATACTCTGAACACGAGTGCAAATTACTGTGATATGATTGACAATATGGTAATTACGAAGAAAAAGTAGATTTGAGAAAGACGCGTAGCAAAACCCCATAATGTAATCTTTAATTTACTGTATATTATAAGGCTTGAGTTACAGTACATTTTACAGTAATAAAGGACTGTTTTGCGAAACTATCGTAAACAATGGCTCAAGAAATATAGTTTCATTGTTCTATTTAAGGTATAAAACCTTTTGCGAGACTATCGTACACAACGGCTCACTAAAATATAGTTTCATTGCTCTATTGAAGGTATAAAACCCTCTGATGTAAATCCAGATGAGACGAAAGGTTTTCAGCCGAGTCTGGTTTGATCTTTATAATCGGTTATTTGAATTTGTTTCTTTGGAACAAGGTGCAGATTGTACTTTACAAGCAACACTTAAAACCATATAATTCATTACTAGTTGGGAAATACGAGTACATATATTGTTTATCTGGTTTATCCGTGTCTTCATAACTTGACTTTTAGATGCCTGTATAGGAAGAGCAACTATATATATATATATATATATATATATATATATATATATATATATATATATATATATATATATATATATATATATTATTTCATTGCTGTGGTGCCTAACTTTTGAATAGCTATACTGTACTATATATATGAATTTTTTTCCCCCTTCAGTTACCACAATTTAATGAAGCATCTCCACTGAATAAAATGTCGCCCAGTAACTGTAAAAGGTTCAAGGGGACAGAAGAATTGGTACTATAACAATATTCTCAGACTATTCACCCCAATTTACAGTTTTGTACTCGGAAAATAAAGTTCAATTTTAAGCCTTCTGACAAAACTTCTACATCGTATTTTATTAGCAAAGTTTTCTCGTGTTCTCCACCAGTATATCGCTTCGGACACTCGAGATGAAATATGGGAAACAATAATTGTATTTTGTTTAAGACTCACACTAAAAATGTATAATTGTGAATATCGTGAGCAGAAAGGTGAAAATCGTAAATGAGGCATTAAGCTTTTATTTGTGTCGTAATTTTCGGTTAAAGTACCAATCATCGAAATCTCTTGATAACCAAATATTCGTTCAGGATAAAAAGAAAGAAAGGTGGTAATAGTTCTGGATATATATATATATATATATATATATATATATATATATATATATGTGTGTGTGTGTGTGTGTGTGTGTATAGAAACGACGTAAGTATAGAGGAGCGTTCTGCACACGAGGAAGAGAAATAACGAACAAATGAAAAATGAGGTGAACCGCCCGGGAATCAAACCCAGGATCTTCCGATTGCCGGTCAGATGCGCTATCCATTACACAACGGGCCTCTGACCGGCAATCGGAAGATCCTGGGTTCGATTCCCGGGCGGTTCACCTCATTTTTCATTTGTTCGTTATTTCTCTTCCTCGTGTGCAGAACGCTCCTCTATACTTACGTCGTTTCTATACATTAATATACTGCGTGGTCATTGCAGTTAAATGTGTATATATATGTATGTGTATATATATGTGCGTGTGTGTATATTGTAGCAGTGAGAGTATAGTATGGTAGGATCATTGTGAAAGTAGAATGTGAGCGATGGGTGGAGTGTGTGACTAGAACTTGGTGTGAATGATTTGGAAGTAAACCAGGTGGAAGGTAGTCATGTAAGTTTTGTGGTTTATTCGTGCCTGTTTTCTCGACGATAAGGGCTGGAAGCGGAAGATTTAAAGTTTATACATATTTGTGAGAAAGTTGCAAATTTATAATTTTCTGAACTTGTCGGCATTAGATCTGTAGTAATTTCAGTGTTAGAACAGAGTGGTGTCTTTGAACATTGCCTATAGTGCAAGTGTTGAAGCCTCTATACGAGGCTTCAAGTTTGGACTCTGGGACAACGCTTAGGTTCGGTTGGAGAGCTGAATTCCCGGTTTAATCGCAACTCGATTTCGTCCAGCCGAAGTTGAACGTGGACGGTCGGAACATTTTGTGGCTCTAATTCCGAGAGTGAGCTTCGGCAATAAATTTGGAGGTCGAAGGCAGGATTAGAAATAAAGCCTACCCTTTTCCTGCCCATCCAAGGCATTTACAACGAGTTGGACACCACAGCGCCTGGAACTGGCCCAAAGTTGAAAACGTTTTGGTGAAAGTGAAACAGTGATAGTTTACGTTTTTACTTAAAAATGAACAGGACTTACTCTTTCTATGTATATATTTTTATTAATCTAAGTGCGTGGTTGTGGTATGGTACTAATTTAAGGTAATTATTAGGTAGAATATACATATGTTAGTCTTATTACATTCGACTTATTTTTGTGTTGTTTTTCTTTAATGGGCGTAAACTGTGTCAATTCGATGAACTGTTTTGTGAATACCACATTACTGTTCGAACCTTTAAGGCTAAGGAAAGACAAGCAGGCCAGGAAAGCAAACGGTAACAATACACACACACACACACACACACACACATAATATATATATATATATATATATATATATATAATGCAGCAGTAAAATATGAAATAATTACAATAGAAATACTTTTCAAAAGCTATAATACTAACAATTAAAATGTTTATATCAGTTTATATCAGTTTTTCAAGCGACATTTTCATAATGCGAATACAATAATGGTTAATTTAAAAAAAGATATACTGTATATATTTTTAATTTTCAGCAACAAATGATTCCATCACCGTTATTTCTGGATTAAAATCGAACATTATTTAAAGGAGAAATAAATTAATACAATCTCGAAATAATTATAACTTTTTGGGGAAAATTCTAATCTTAAAATGGCTTCGAGAATTTTTTTTTTTTTTAATTTAGTTAAAAATAGTCCCAATTTGATTTTTTTTAGGATTTTATAATAATTTAGTAATTTTATGCTTATTTTTTTAATATAAATAAAGTACTAAATTTATATATATATATATATATATATATCGTAATGTTTAGCACTATAATGATAATGTTTACGATTGATTGCTATTGATGAGCCTGGAGTCACCATGATCTTTTCAGATCAAATAATGTTATTAATTAGGTTCATTAATAGAATGAGTTTTTCTTCCTTTATTAAACAAAATAAATGATTTATGAATGAGACAAAATATAAGTTGCGTCTTTACAGTTGAAATTAAATGTGCACTTGAATAATGACTTGAATATAATAATGATTTCAATATTAATAACACGCGAGGTAATGATTAGTCTTTATATAAAGTTAGGTGAATGATACCAGGCCCAAAATAAATGTTCACATGATGGTGGCTTTCGTGTCACTGGTTTTTTTTCGGAGAGAGAGGGAGTCGAGGTGCGATGGTGACGTGGAATGCTTGAGGTAGTCCTTGTAACGAGGTTGAGGTGCGAGGAAGTCCCGCGCTGTGACGTCATCTTCATCGCACTTGTGTGCCGTCATCTTGGTCGTGTTTGTATTGATGGAACATCGCTACAGTATTTGAAAACGTCTCTGCCACTATATATAAGGTTGTAACATATATTCTGCTCGATTTTTTAGTTCATTCAGAACAAAAATTAAACGACTTGTAAGGACAAATTTGCTCAAATTTTTAGTTTATTCACAACAAAAATTAAATAACATAATGACAAATTAATCAGCAATATAATTCTTTTCTTTTTCTATAACCTCCTCCCACCTGTAGAAAAGTTTTTTTATGCTACGTTCGAAGAAATTTCTTGGTTTCGAGTTAAAAAAAGCGATCACTTCGTTTTCGATAGCTTCCCTGGATTGCAACTTTTGTTCATCTAGGTGGTGTTGCAGACTTCTGAATAAATGGTAGTCTGAAGGTGCGATGTCCGGAGAATAAGGTGGATGAGGCATTTTTTCCCAACTAAATGCCTCCAATTGGGCAGTGGTGATTCGAGCAGTGTGAGGGCGCGCGTTATCCTGGTAGAATAGAACACCTCTGCGATTAATTAATGCAGGACGTTTTTCTTATAATGCCATCTTCAGTCGTTGTAGTTGTTGGCAGTAGAGGACCCATTTTTCATCCCCCATGACGATCCGATTCATAAACGGTGCCTGCAGTTGCCGAGAATGCAGTGATGTGCAAATATCGATTCGATGTTGAAGATTCGCTTGTGACAAATCATGCGGAACCCATTTTCCAACCTTCACTACTTTTCTTAACAGCTTCAAATGACGATGAATGGTCATATGGCAACGCCGAGTTGCACGCCAAGTTTTCTTACAGTTACCATTGGGTTTTCCTCCACTGTTGCTTTCAGCAACTCTTCATCTAACTCATTTGGTCGTCCTGTTCGTTGCTAATCTTTCAGACTGAAGTCTCCATTTCTGAACTTCTCAAACCATCTCCTACACATCCATTCGCTCATATCATCATTTCCATAAACTCTCTGAATGTTTCTTGCGGATTCACTAGCGTTAGATCCTTTATGGAACTCGTACAGCATCACATGTCGAATATGCTCTTTCGTGGGCTCCATGTTTTTTCAGTTACTGTAATATCATAGGGGTGGCGTTGTAACTGTATGAAAAATACCAGAGAAAATATTCATTAACCTAATCCTACACTAGCCTAAGTCATTCTGTATCATTCTGTATCGTGATAAAACCTGTGCGAACCTGTCGCCGCGTGTATTTTGCAACATTTCTAAAACTATTTCACATTATCTTGAGGTTATTCTATTATCTATCGTCCGTTTTCTAATCGAGCAGAATTTATGTTACAACGTGATATATATATATATATATTATCAAAGCTGGGCACTTGCGGTATTTTTTGCGGTACTGCGGTACTACCGCACTACCAAACCGGTACCGCAAAGGATCGCTGAAAGTACAGCAGTACCGCTACCGCATTCAAATTTCCCGCGGTACTTTCCGCGGTACCGACAAACACGACTTTTCAAAAAATTAACACTTTTTGAAGTAAACCTTATTACAGGAGTACAGTAAGACGAATGCTGCGTGTGTTGCATCAGCCTAACTCTAGACACGTTAAGTTTTCGTTCAGAACATGTTACGTTGCCATCCTATCACAACGCCTCAGTGCAGTGCTTGCTTTTGAGCCGGTTGCACGTGTGTTACATTTCTGTGACAAAGATCGATTTTTAGCCATTATGGCAGAAAGTTCAGGTGCGAAATCGCCGATATGCAATTTCTGAAAATATGTGCTATTACTTGTGTTGTTCTTGTGTGCAGTACCGCAGTACCGCAGTACCGCGGAACGCACCAGGGGGACCTGAAAAAGTACCGCAGTACCGCGTAACGCACTGGGCATGCTGAGGTACCGCAGTACCGCGTAACGCACCCCCAAATTTTGGTACCGCGCCCACCACTGAATTATATATATATATATAATACCTGTCTCGGACATGAATGCCTGTCGTGTGGAATCGTAAAATTCTTTAGTTTTGAAGTGCAAAAACATTTTTTTTAAAATACTTTTTTTAATATAGAAATGGAGCTTTTGTTTTGATTTATTATTTATTCAACGTCCATCACTGTTCCATTATTAATAGTAATTAATAGAATTCACCATTCTATTTGTTGTACAATTTAGTTCGTTTTTCTATTAATAATTTAATTTACAAACCCTTCAATAGATTTGCGCTTCCTACAAGGGGTCATTTACCTCTAACCCTTCTTTCCCTGGGGTTCGTTCTTGGGGTTCCGTCTCTCCTCCCACAGAAGGGATACTTCCGTACCTAAGCACTCGCCCCTTTTGTTAACGTCTGTCTGCTCTTTAAACCCCAAAGCCCCCCCCCCCCCCCCACGGGGCACTTTCTTTTTGGACTCGCTTCACTAATGACCGGTCTCAAATGGTCGAAATGACCACCGGTATAAACTGGTGGGCCTTTGCCGAAATTTGGACTGTTTCCTATTTTTTTGAAACTAAGATATTTACTGTAGATGTTTACGTTGATTTCAGAAATATAAGTCTTGTTTTGGAGAAATTATTATTTTAAAAGTTACACGGTAACGAAGGTAGAAAAAATAACTGAATGCCCGGTTAGGTTCATTGAATGCCAGGTTAGGTCAACTGAATACCCGGTTAGGTTCATTGAATGTCCGGTTAGGTCAACTGTACGCTCTTGACGATTGGTTAGGTTTAGTCGTGATATTTTCGTTAGTTTTAACGAAAATATCACGACTAAACCTAACCAATCGTCAAGGCGTACAGGTGACCTAACCGGGCATTCAGTTGAACCAACCGGGTATTCAGTTGACCAACCGGGTATTCAGTTGACCTAACCGGGTATTCAGTTATTTTTTCTATCCTTCTTCGGGTAGAAAATATATATATATAAGCTTATATATATATATATATATATATATATATATATATATACGTAAACTAGAAGACCGTGTAACTTTTAAAATAATAATTTCTCCAAAAAAGGACTTACACTTTTTAAATCAGCGTAAAAATCTACATTAACTATCTTAGTTTCAAAAAAATAGGAAACAGTCCAAATTTCGGAAAAGGCCCAAACTGGCTTATCGAACTGGCAAAGAATCAAGCGATAATAATAAATTATTTGTTATTATTATTGCCATGTCTCGCTAACACTTCCTGTAGCGATACATGGCAACTTCCTGGCCTGAACTCAAACCCTTCAAATTCTAAAAATTCCTTTAAATGAACTCTTAGTTCAACATACGTAATAATGATTGTTTTCATTCTAGAAATTTTTTCTGATACAAAGTTCCTTTAAAACTATATATGAATTTGTTGTTTTACTAACTACTCCTATGTTATACATTATATACTGTATAGAAGGGAAGACTGTAATAACATAAAGAGTGACTGGATCAAGTAAAGATAAGCACCCCCAACCTTTTTTAGTTAGCTTTATAAGGCTAACTAACGAAAATATCACGACTTAACCTAACCAATCGCTGGGTCAACTGTACGCCCTTGACGATTGGTTAGGTTAGGTCGTGATATTTTCGTTAGTTAGCCTTATAAAGCTAACTAAAAAAGGTTGGGGGTGCTTATCTTTACTTGATCCGAGTGACTATACCGTATAGAATATAAATTTCTAACCAAACCATACATCAGGCTAGTTAGCATTTTGGACCAATCAAATAGCGAAGATTTGGGAAAAGTCGAGGCTACAGACTATTGCAAAACCAAACGCTTTCGAAAGTTGCGTGCCGACGTCTCAAATACTAAGTTAAGTAATGTCCTTATCATATACTGTAGTTTGAACATTAGTGAATTAACGAGAATTAAGCCAAAGCGACATTAGTACCACCGCCTATATATGTCATCTTTACCTTTGATGTAAGGACCTGAGATATTTGTTCGCGACGCATTGTCTTATGATGATCCGTATGCGTATGAAATTTCACCAATTTATATTGAGCGGTTCAAAAGTTATAGCACGGACACAAAAAAGTTCGTTTGACCTTTGACGTCCATCTATGGCTTTAACCTTTCATGCGAGAATCTGATTCTTGCTCAAGACATATCGTCTTGTAATGATACATGTATATGAAGTCTCATCTTTGGTTCAAAGTTATATCCTGGAAACGAAAGTGTGACAAACGAACAAACGCAATCCAGTATGGCGGCCCCTAAATTAATTTTGTGGGGTCATAATAAATATTTCACAAGGGGTCGAAGTTTTGGTTCACCATATATATATATATATACACAAATTCAGAATGGTTCCCTGAGACAATTATATGTTAAACACAGACCGTGCATGGAACAAG
This sequence comes from Bathynomus jamesi, assembly GCA_023014485.1. Taxonomy (NCBI): domain Eukaryota; kingdom Metazoa; phylum Arthropoda; class Malacostraca; order Isopoda; family Cirolanidae; genus Bathynomus; species Bathynomus jamesi. The sequence goes on from JAJOZX010002172.1 coordinate 336,392, forward strand.
GAACTCTTCTGGGAAAATTAAATCCACTATAGTCCGAATAAGTAATGGTAACTGACAAATACCATAGTTTTTCTTTTTCATGATTTTAGCCCGACGTGGGCAACGGGTCTCTCGCAAAGAGATCCCATAAATATAGCTTCCCTCACCAGCTATCTGGTGAGGGAAGCTATATTTATGGGATCTCTTTGCGAGAGACCCGTTGCCCACGTCGGGCTAAAATCATGAAAAAGAAAAACTATGGTATTTGTCAGTTACCATTACTTATTCGGACTATAGTGGATTTAATTTTCCCAGAAGAGTTCCTTGTTCCATGCACGGTCTGTGTTTAACATATATATATATATATATATATATATATATATATATAAAGTTTATATATCATTACTTACTGAAAGCCTCCCTTTTCAGTTATATTAATACAAAATAAATTTTAATTTTTCTTCAAACAAAATGCATTAATGAATTGGACTACAATGCAAATGAGCATGATTAAAAATGCAAATATTGTACATTATTAATTTGTTTCTAAGGGCAATCTGACAATATATTATATATATATATATATATATATATATATATATATATATATATATATATATATATATATATATGTATGTATGTATGTATGTATGCTGCAAACCTACAAGGAAAAAGAAAAATGATTCCAAGTTCTTTCGTATATTCAGAGCTACACCTCGTCACGAAAGCCTTGGAATCGTTTTTCTTTTTCCTTGTGGGTTTGCAGCATTCATTCATTTCACGTGTAAGTTACAGAGCTACTGCAGCTATAGTAAATGCAGCTTTGAAGGATATGGGAATATTAGACGAAACCAATATGTTGGATAGGAAAAAAGTGGAAAGAGAAAGAATACGTCTGGGTAAAAAGAACATAATCAAAGTGAAATCAGAGAACACACAGATTGAAGGCATCGGATTTGATGGTAGAAAAAATCAAACTAAGACAAAGAAGGGAATGGAGTACGAAGAACATTATGTAATAGTCAAAGAACCTGGTGATGTTTACATGGATCATATAGCTCCAGATAACGGAACTGCTTGTTGTATTGCAGATGAAATAATAACTTTTATAGTTGATTCTAATAGCAAAGAATCCCTCAAAGCTTTGCTATGCGATGGCACCCCAGTGAACACTGGCAGGATTGGCGGAGTGCTAAAATTGATTGAATTATATCTGGACAGGCCGGTACAATGGCTGATTTGCTTTTTGCATACAAACGAACTGCCCTTCAGGCACGTGATGGAAAAACTTCGGGACCAAACACCTTCAAAGGTTCTCTTGGAAATAAACTCCGAGAGGATTTGACCAAACTGGATATAGTTGATTATACCCCTGTAGAGGGCAACATTAAAGAAGTTTCGGCCGATATTGTTAAAAGTTTCAGCAGTGACCAAAAGTATATGTATGAAATGTGCATTAGCATACAATCTGGACGCATCTCACAAGCGTTAGCCACCAGATCCCCAGGTGCCCTCCATCATACAAGATGGCTAACATGAGCAAACAGGATCCTGCGCTTATATGTCTCTACACGGAATCCAAACAAAAACATCCAAGACCTAGTAAAAATTATAATGCTGGTTTACGCTCCAGGCTGGTTTTGGATAAAGTCTCATCCAAAGGCAAATGAGAGAACATCTAATTTTTGGTATATCATGCACTTGCTTAAAGGCTTAGATAAAAAGCATCGGATGATTATGGAGCTGTCCTCAGAAATAACGCCTATTTTGCCCACCCAGAGAATATCTTACTCTCAATGATAACAGACACAAGAAGAGAGGTCAGAGAGCTGGCTCTTCAGCACATCATTCGAGCAAGAACTAGGAGCACCAATGCGAGAAATTTTGAGCTGCCAAAAACACTGAACTTTATAGCAGACGATTATCCTAACATGATCGACTGGGACAACGAAACCATCAACCCTCCACCTATTTTACAGAATTTGACAAATGATGATCATCTTAAAGTTCGAAATGAACCACTTCAGCTTATTCCTTTTCCCTGTCACAGCCAGGGAGTAGAACATGCTGTAAATGTGGTAACAGAAGCATCACAAGATAGAATTGGTTACGAAAACAGACATAAATTTATTTTGAATGTACTGGAGTCGAGAAAAAAGCTACCTGGCTCCAATGGAAAGGCCAGTGGTGTCAGTAATTTACGATTTTAAATTTCTTAAGGTGAATATTTTGATTTTAGTATGCTTCAATTGATTCTTTAAGTAATATACGGAGAAAGATTTCTATATATATATATATATATATATATATATATATATATTATATATATATATAATATATAATATATATATATATATATATATATATGGGAATGAACTCAGAATGGTCCCCTCAGTTTTTTATGATACACACAGACCGTGCATGGAACAAGGAACTCTTCTGGGATATTAAATCCACTAAAGTCCGAATAAGTAATGGTAAATGACAAATACCATAGTTTTTCTTTTTCATGATGCTAGCCCGACGTGGGCAACGGGTCACTCGCAAAGAGGTCCCATAATATAGCTTCCCTCACCAGCTATCTGCAAAGCAGACAGGATCCAGCTTTGGGACATGGATCTAGGGTTTAAAGCAGCCTAGCCCTGCTACATTTAGAACCTCAATATACGCAAAAGACTCGCTGCCTTCACGTCAGATTGAATACATCAAAGAAAAAGGGGTAACTATTATATTTTTAGCCAAAAACCAAAACTTAAACCTCAACTGGCAGAATTGAGCGTCCACTTTTCAAGGCACATAACATGTCCGTTTCAAGATGGGAATGAACTCAGAATGGTACCCTGAGTTTTTTATGATACACACAGACCGTGCATGGAACAAGGTCTGTGTGTATCATAAAAAACTCAGGGGACCATTCTGAGTTCATTCCCATCTTGAAACGGACATGTTATGTGCTTTGAAAAGTGGACGCTCAATTCTGCCAGTTGAGGTTTAAGTTTTGGTTTTTGGCTAAAAATATAATAGTTACCCCTTTTTCTTTGATGCATTCAATTTGACGTGAAAGCAGCGAGTCTTTTGCGTATATTGAGGTTCTAAATGTAGCAGGGCTAGGCTGCTTTAAACCCTAGATCCATGTCCCAAAGCTGGATCCTGTCTGCTTTGCAGATAGCTGGTGAGGGAAGCTATATTTTTGGACCTCTTTGCGAGTGACCCGTTGCCCACGTCGGGCTAGCATCATGAAAAAGAAAAACTATGGTATTTGTCATTTACCATTACTTATTCGGACTATAGTGGATTTAATTATCCCAGAAAAGTTTCTTGTTCCATGCACGGTCTGTGTGTATCATATATATATATATATATATATAAAACTTACTTTAACTTTACTTATATCATTATTTACTTTAATCTTTGTCATTTATCAGGTTTTTTTATTCAAAGAATTGGTTTCAATTTCATTTCAATTTAAGAGAAGGGGGGGGCATAGCGGTGTAATTACAGTATGTTGTTTAGGGGCCCAAAGGAAACTCCGAGCAGTGTGTAGAATAAGAATACAAAATTTCGACCCCCCCCTCCCTAATATATATATATGCAAAGAAATCAGAGCAACACATGATCTTTTTAATAAGTGTCTTAATTGATTGAGATTGAACTTTAATAATTTTCAAGGAAATTCCCGTGTAACGCCCAGAACCTGTTTAATTAATACCCTCCACTCTTCTTCCTCTGACTAATGGCCTCTCACATTCTCATTGACGGACTGTCACAGCTCTCTCTCTCTCTCTCTCTCTCTCTCTCTGGTGGCTTGTTCTCGACTATCTGATTTATTCTTCATCTTCGCCGCGCTGTCTCCCTTCTATACTTCGAATTTTCTTCTCGCATTGGGGAAACATTCCTTCGTCCATTTCCCTTATAAACCTGGAACTTAGAGAGAACTTTTACATACACAAGTTTCACAAATTCCTATCTGTTTTATATTATTTAATTAACTTATCTGACCTATTTGACAAGATTAAATGATTTAATTATATATATAAAATGCTATTTAAAAAGTAAAATTGTTTATAAATGCAGGATTGGACGAAACGGGAGGTTGGACATCACGTAACTAATATTCACATTCCTTATTGGTTAAACAATATTACAAGTATGAACGTGTGGAAACCTGTTCTTCTGGCGTCGTGCCAAATGTCACGTCCTTGTTTTTCTAAATTCATTTGAGGCCTACGTGAAATATCGGGTCCGGACAAAAGCCCCCTAGGACAAAAGCTCCCTGGACAAATTGCTGGGTAGGGCAAGTCAGGTGTCACATCTAATCTGAAAAGATCAGAAGATATTTAGGTGAAATAGCCAATATTAACCTGTTATGTTAATTGAATGCCCAGTTAGGTCAACTGAATGCCCAGTTAGGTCAACTGAATGCCCGGTTAGGTCAACTGTACGCCCTTGATGATTGGTTAGGTTAAGTTGTGATATTTTCGTTAGTTTAAACGAAAATAACGAGAGCCAAAATACATAAACTATAAACATAAACTAAACTATAAACTGTAAACATAAACTGTAAATAATAAAGAATAAAAATAACGATTAAGAAAATTCTTATTATTATTTTTCCTAGGGGGCTTTTGTCCTAGGGGGCTTTTGTCCTACACTCGTGAAATATATATGCTAACTAACTTATGTTTTACAATCACATAACAATTCTTATTACAAATCATTATTAATAAATCTTTATTTTGTAATCCCAACAGTTAGTAAGCTTGTGTTAGATTCTTATTAAGTAAATTATAGAAAATCTCATTTTTAGAAATAAGTATATTTATTTCTAAAATAAAAAATTTTAAAATGGAAGTATTTTTGCGTTCTGAACTTGAGTGAATAAATCTTCAAAAGTTTAGTAAATTATAGGGCTACGTTATGACCTATATCGTAACATCGCTTCCCGTCGATCAGCGAAGGTAAGCGACATTGGGTCTGAGTAGTAGTGGATGGGAAGATCGTCCTCTGAATCCAGTTATATAGCGACCCGTGGTTTGGATCCCAGTAAAGTTGTAAGTCCCCTCCGTCACATGACCTTAGTAGATGATGTTGCGAAGGAGACTAAACAACCCCATCATTACATTTAGTAATTTATATTTTTGGGAGGTACACTCCTTTTACAGTTTCTAACATTATATTCTCAAATTTACGTCCTTCATGTTTAATACGAATCACATCCTCACTCGATTACTTTGCAGGAAAAGTTGGCAAAGTTTCCTCTAATCTAATCTGTTGCTAGGCGATACGAGACCAGTAAAAAGCTGAAGTTAGCAGACGAAAAGCAGTTACTGAGATAGGGAGCTTATTCAGACCAAACCTCATTTTGACTACAGGAAGTTTCACGGACACTAATAATCCAACCTAATCTAGCGTAATTTAATTCTCCAAGAAACTAGTCGAAAGGTTTTATTGACGAAATGTCCTTAGCGAAATGCAACGAAATTGCCGAAATGCAACAGTTTTTACTAATTATATTTACAGTCGGTCGAATTTAAAAAAAAAAAAATGCAGCTATAGCTTCTTTAAAAACAAAACAAAAAAGATAAGCTCTCTCTCTCTCTCTCTCTCATATATATATATATATATATATATATATATATATATATGGAGAAGGAAACTACTCTTCAGGAAGACGTAAATTTTTATTTCTTAACACCAATACAGTTTCGGCTCCTCGCGAGCCGTTCTCAATTGGTGTTAAGAAATAAAAATTTACGTCTTCCTGAAGAGTGGTTTCCTTCTCCATATTTCGTCGCGACAGTGCGTTATTTTACATCATATACCTTTGGTAACCTTTGATTTGCTTCCGCCCGAAATGTTCATTCTGACGAAGGTCAAGCATCTCACTCCACCTTAGACCTACAGTTTAACGTGGAATCCGAACCACGCCCCACCAGCAGCCCAGTGCCTTAACCACTAGGCTACCCAGGGTACCCATTTATCTACCAACCACTTTCTTTTTTTCATTGTGTAGAAGGATGAACAGCTGGGTTTTGCTGCGCGCCGCCTGCCGTCACTGGATCTCTATCCCGGGGCAAATGGATTCGTAGTTAGCGACGCTAACCACTACACCATCGAGGCGCATATATATATATATATATATATATATATTATATATATATATGGGATGAATTTCACAATTAAACACGTGAAATGAATGAATGATGCAAATCCACAAGGAAAAAAAAAAAGATTCCAAGGCCTTTCGTGTATTCAGAAATACATCAGGGAATGAAGGGAGAAGTCGAGATGACAAAAATATATACATATGTACAGCGGGACAGAAAATAAAAAAAAGTAGCACATGTAAAAAAGTTACGCGAAAGGCCTTGGCATCATTTTTCTTTTTCCTTGTGGGTTTGCATTATATATATAATTTTTTTTTTTTTAAACAAAAGATTTTTGTTCAGAACAAGAATACATTACAAAAAGTATACAATATTAAATAGTTCAAACGAAACAACGCATCCAAACGTTCACAGAATGTTGGCATTTAGGTTGAATTTTTTATTTAGTGGCAAGTAATCTCATCAAAAACATTCTATCATGAGAGATTTTCAGGCAAAATCTTTGAGATTCATTTCAAATTTTGCAGCTGGAAATCATAAATTGAATAGAAATAATAGAGATAAATGAAGTGGAGGTAAATACCAAATTTCGGATTCTTTAAGCCTTTACATTAGATTCATTTCTCTCGTTGCATATGAACGCCGAGATAATCTTAGAAAAGAAATAGAAATAAAAATTAAACTAACAGTAATAGATTAATTTCTATTATTAGATAATGTTAGATCATTATTATTAGATAATTATTAAATAATTATTAGATAATCTTAATAGAAATGAAGATAAAAGTGGCACATTATAGGAGTATATTTAGGAGGGAAGATTGTAGAAACCAATTGACTAGGGAAGTACTCCGAGGGGGACGTTAGGCAGGAGACAGGAGAAACGGGAGTTCCAGCACTCCCTGTTACTGTCCTCTTTAGCTGATCTTTTTCCGTGTCTCGTTTACTGTACAATAAAATGTGTACATGCATCTTAAATATTTTTTAAAAAATTAAGAAAAAAAGTGGTATATTTTCTAACAGCTTCAAATACCTTGATTTCGACTCTCTCCTTTTCCTCGTTTGTGTGTTGGGGGTGGGAGCGTTTATGTGGACGTTCGCCCTTGACCATTCCTTCCCACGTAAAAAAAATATTCACTGTAATATAATTGAAACTTTCAAAACATAATTTATATAGTTTGTAATTGTATTGGATTTAAGACTGATTTTTTTTTATACGCAATAGACCTACGTCCTATTGAAAAAGGACCGCAATTTTTTTTTTTTTTTTAGTAACATTTTTCAGTGGCAATATATATGCAATAGAGATACAGTACATTAATAAAATGTAGCTTTAATGATGCGGTAAACGAAATTAATGATGATGTCTATCTGACATTTATAGATATGGAGTTCGATATGTTTGTTTCTTTGTAAGAAAGAGTATTGTGTATTTGTATCATGTAGTGTGTATTGGTAAACAAAAAAAATCGGCTTTCATAGTTTCATTTGAGAACTGAATCGATGCATTCAGCATTTTCTTGTAACGGGTTTTCAGTAACGCACTATATATATATATATATATATATATATATATATATATATATATATATATATTATATATATATATATATATTAGTGGAGGACCGGATATCCGCATCATTTTAACATCCGCATCAGCACTTCTGACTGTGGATGTTATGCGGATATTACCTCTAATAAATTATGCAATTTACAATTAAATTAGCTTATAAAGTAGCTTATAAGGCCCAGTCATGCACATTTCATGTAAAGTATTAAAATTATTAATGAACAAACAAACATATAAAGCTCAAAATATAAATACCTGGTAACAGAAAATTGAATGAAACTTGTTTCATTGAATTTTCTGTGGCTGAAACTCTTGAGAAAGTTATTAATTTTATCATAATGAAAACATTAAATGAAATGAAATGAAATGAAAACGTTTATTGGCAGACTATAGTCCATATGACAAATATTATTAATACAATGACAGTTCATATACTAAGGATAGAAATATATACAATTGATTAGAAATAATACTGCACTGTCGAAGTTAAGTGGAGCTACAGACAGACGTTTTCGTACCAAGAAGTCCATAGCTTAGGCCTTAGAGGATAAATGGCAGGACTCATGGATAGCTTGAATGATCGGGTTGGTTGATTTTTTAATTCTTTGCATTAGACTGTGTTGAGGACGTCTTGTTACCTCCGGGAAGTTCGGGACATTGCGGGTAGCAAACATTTGCGAAGTTGAGCATCTCGGGGGTAATTTATGTAAGAGTCTAAAAGACAAGTTGTACAGCAAATTTAGGGTTCTGCCAGAACCTTTTTTAGAATTCACCCAGAGTTGCTGACCGTATATATTACTGCAGAAAGTACGAAAGAGTGTCTTTAGCTTCACTCGTACAGAAACGAAAGTTCCTATGGTCATATTCGCTTTAGCACATAGGCTTCGAGATTGCTTTCTTATATTCGAGTCATCACTCAAGGAGCTGGTAATAGTTTGACCCAAATACTTAAACTCTTGTACTTCCTCAATTACTTCACCATTCATTTTAAACCTTATATCAGCTGGCTGATTACAGCTTTTAGGATGAAAGTGCATAACCTTAGTTTTTGTAACATTAAAAAGAATATCATGTTTCTGCGAATACACTTCGCAGACATTTAGTAGCCGATCCAGACCTTCAACAGAGGGACTTATTAACACCATATCATCGGCATAAAGTAAGTTATTTATCCTTGTTATCTACACAACATCCTACTGTTGCCTCATTAAGTGAAGCAATTAATCCGTCAATATACACATTAAACAGCATAGGAGAGAGCAAGGAGCCTTGTCTCACCCCGCAAGAGGAGCCAAAACACGGATAGTACATTGCCCCATTAATATTAATTTTAATTCTTATGCATTGCCTGCCATAATAGTAATATCACGAAATTTGAAAAATTATGTAATATATTCATAATTCTATATTATATTGATAGATTAACTAAATATCCGCATCCGCATCCGCGGATATTGGAATTAAAAATCTGCATCCGCATCCGCAGATATTGGAATTAAAAATCTGCATCCGCATCCGCAGATGTTGAAAACTGACATCCGGTCCACCACTAATATATATATATATGCGCCTCGGTTGTGTAGTGGTTGGTGTTGCTGACTACGAATCCATCGGCCCCGGGATCGAGACCCAGTGACGGCAGCTGCGCGCAGCAAAACCCAGCTGTTCATCCTTCCACACAATAAAGTGGTTGGTAGATAAATGGGTACCCTGGGTGGCCTATTGGTTAAGACTCTGGGCTGCTGGTGGGGCGTGGTTCGGATTCCACGTTAAACTGTAAGTCTAAGGTGGAGTGAAAAGCTTGACCTTCGTTAGAATGAACAATTCTGGCGGAAGCAAACCAAAGGTTATATATATATATATTAGGGTGTTTCATAAATTAAAAGTTTGGAAAAATTTTAATCCACATGGATCCCCTTGTTCCATTTGCTGAGGAGACTGATAAACCGAAGTATTAATACAATAGTTTAAAGTTTACGGGTCCCCAGTTTGATGCTCTGGCAGATCATAAACGGAAAAAATTAAACAAAAATCTGTCAATGAATTTTTATTCAACAAACGAGTACCATTTCACTACACATTTTCACAAAGATACAAAAAACATAACCACTTCTTGCGAATCATTTGTCCATGAAATCCTTCTTGGTTTTATTCGGGTATTTCGCCCTATGCTGCATCACAGTTTTGAGCAAATACTGCTTCTGCTCTTCGTCAGAGAACAGTTGAACTCTTTGGTGAGCACGATGGCTCTTTCGGCCGATCGTTGACGACAGAGATTTTGTTAACAGTTGCCGCTGCTTGCTTGAAGCCCTCTACTTCAGTCCACTCGGCAACTGGCTTTTTCAAGAATTCTGTGTCCAAGTCGAATGCATGGAAGAAAGCCATCGTCTTTCCTGTCACGAACTCCGCCAGGTGTTTCGAGGCAAGATTCCTGACGTTCTTCCCTTGGGGTCGCTTGAGTTCCTTTTTCGATGCGGGCTTACCCAAACTGACGACCATCTGAGCCTTTTCTTCATCTGCCACATCTGCGTCGAAGAACGCCATGGCAATAAGAGTCAGAGATGCACCATAGGTGTCGAGACATGGCTTCTTGCGCAGCGTTAACACACGAATATCCCGACATGGCAAAGGCTTCCGCGTCACGCAGAAATTCCAGATCAACTGCGGCAGCCTTGCTTGAGGTTGCAGCACGAGTCCAACCTCGGATGTAGACGAGGGACACGAAGAGACCTACGGCTGTCAGAGCTTCCAACTCGTGACTCGACATCTTGAACTGCTTCTTCAGTAGAATTACTTTCAAGGAGTAGATGGCTATCGCCATCCATCGAGCGTGATGGTAAGCGCCAGGGGCCCTGAGAGGGAAATCCACCACTTTTGCTTCTCCCTACACCATCTAGGGAGTGGATAGCGTGCTGTGTACGCCGACTTGAGCGATGCCGCCAAACGGCTATGACACTGGTTCGAGTCCCAGTTACTGCTTTTCTTTATTTATAAAACTGATACGTGTACACTACGTTCTCTTTGACAATTCATTAATTAAATAAATTTCAATATCGCAGTAAAATTACATTAATTAGTATCATAATAATTACCACTTAGTTGTCCAATATGCAACAGACTAATTAATTTCATGTAATATTAATAATAAATATCACTACCACAGTAAAATGACAGAAATTAAATAATAATAAATTTCAATACCACAGTAAAATAGATAATTAGTAGCATATATAATTACCTCCATAGTTGTCCAACAGGCTATACAACACGAACCGCTCAAGTGACGAAGAAAACCGTCTTCACTGCAGCAGGCGAGAAATGAACTGACAAAAAGTCGTCAAAGTTGGGGCCTCTAATGCAGCGCGATCTGGTTCAAACTTGCACAAACGTGTTTTCTTGTTCTTTAGAATACGGAGAAACGTGTGGATTAAAACTCCAAGCTCATTTTTATTTTACCCTATAGGTATGAAACACCCTAATTATATATATTATATAATATAATATCTATATATATATATATATATATATATCTATATATATATATATACGTACTGTGTATATATATATATATATATTATATATATATATATATATAATTTTGGTTGGAATGGGTCTTATAAGTACATCTTCATAAAAGCTCAATATCGAGCTGGTCAATTTCTGTACGATACTTATACTTTTTTAATGAGTTCTACAGTGTGGTGTTATATATATATATAATATATATATTATATTGTAAAGAACGACGCTTGTTAGAAGTGTGTCCGCACGAGAGGAGAGGAGAAAACGAGCAATGAAAAATGAGGCACCTCCCAGGAATCGAACCCGGGATCATCCGATGCCGGTCAGATATGCTAACCATTACACCAAGAGCCTCCCGGATTTGATTCCCGGGAGGTGCCTCATTTTTCATTGTTCGTTTTCTCCTCTCCTCTTGTGCGGACACTCTCTACAAGCGTCGTTCTTTACATTATATATACACACTGTGTGTCATTTGCAGTTAAAATGTGCATATATATATATATATATATATATTCTGTCGTCTCCCCTTCACGCGCCTTAACTCGCCCCACCCCCATTTTTCTATTACGATTGGTTTGGAAAGAGATTTGATCTGTTGTGACGAAATGATTATCAACTTTATAAATAATTAATGCTCAGAAATTTATTATTAGTACTTTAAGTGAAACAAAATTACATTACTTTTAAAGTACGGCATGCAACAAGTCATTCTATTTATAGTGATTTATGTCTCTCACACACACACACACACACACACACACATGTTTGGCTACCTTACAAAACCGCAACATTTTCTCGTATTCAAATCTGTATCGCGACATTTTTACCCTATCAAAAAAATTCATAAATTTAACCAAACCTTACGTGACCTTCCTTAAACTAACCTAACCTTAATTACTCGTAGATCCGCTATTTTTCACAATAAAAGAGCATTTATAAAGATAAATCATCGCGACACTGCTAATGTCGCGATATGCATGTTCGTATTGCAATGGGCTGTATGTGTATCCTCAACTTGAAGACAAGAATACACACACCACACACACACACACACATTTTCCCAGTTACAAATATGTGCAAGCAATTTTACAAAAGTAAGTTGTCCCATATATTATATATATATAGACCGATTCTACACGGGGATACGTTCCTAGAGACCCAACGTCAGTGTGGACCGCGTAGAATTTTAACATTCTTATGGGAAAAAAATATATCCGTTCCAAGACGATGAATTTTCTATATAAAATAATAATAATAATAAAAAAATAATAAAAAGAACTTTGATTCCTTCTTTTTTTATCACAAATAATGTACATCTAACTAAAAATAATGAAGCGAGTAGCGACAATGAATTTTTATTGAACTAAATTCAACCGAAGAAGTCTGTGATTTTCTTTTCGTAAGACCGAGACTCGATGTCTTTCACGCAAACTTTACGGGCGTGAAGGATAGTCTGAAGGAAGGAAGGAAGGAAGGATAGGGTTTCCCAAATTGTGGTCCGCGGTCACATCTGAGAGAGTCCGCGCGGTGGTATCTCCAAAGAGAATTCCAAATATTACTAAACTAACAAAAATACCATTTTGTTTGTCATTTGTGTTTTATGCTTTTTTAGTTTTTAATGTAAATGTTTTTTTTTTCTTTCTTAACCCTTTATTGCATTTAATACAGTCATAGACTAATTTGGGAATTTGTATTTTTGTTTCTACTATATTAGAAAGTTAAGCAAATTAGCGCTATGGAGAAGAAAGGTGGGAGAGAGGGGGCGGCCGCCGAAGTTACCAGGGTTAGAAAAGGGTCCATGACCGCAAAAGATTGGGAAACCCTGTTTTACACTGTTCATAAGGCCTTAAAAGTTTAGAAATTTTGAGATTGAATTTACCCTACCTTACCCGTTTCTTCGTTACTAAGTTAGGCCTATTTAGGAGCTATTGAAGAATAGGGACCCCAGCCTTCTTTAGTTAGGCTTATAAGGCTAACTAACGAAAATATCACGACCTAACCTAACCAATCGTTAGGTTAACTGTACGCCCTTGACGATTGGTTAGGTTAGGTCATGATATTTTCGTTAGTTAGCCTTATAAAGCTAACTAAAGAAGGCTGGTCCTATTCTTCAATAGCTCCCCCATTTATTAGTAGTCTATTACCGTTTGTTTGTTCTGTTTATGGTGTTTTAATCATTGATGAACATTAGCACCTAACTGTTATTCTACTGTAACATAATAGCCCTGAATTAATTAAGACTTAGAAACCTATGTTAGGGCCCACTGTGGCTGCTGGAGTTCCGACTTCTTAGGTCCTAATAATGAATAGTGTAGACTGTAGACTGAGTAAGCCCCAACTTATCTCAGTATTTATTGGGCTGAGAGTTAATTAAGCTACACCAAAATTTGGTGTATAAAGATGGCTATACGAAGGGCGTAAATTAAAACAATAAGTTTACATCACAAATATTAACTAAATGTTTTTCGCCAGAATCACTCCATACCTTTTTCTTTAGACTCTATAATCTAGTACGTATGAAATCCTATTAGTATGACATATTATCTACAACGTACTCCATTTAAAATCCAAATTGCATATAAAAAAAAACCGGTCGTATATAGACTGACATTTCTCACGAAACATCGACATTAATCACCATTAAATGAAAACAAATGTTCACAGTTTGTACAGTTCTACTGTACATTTTATACACGTAATCAGTATATTTTAAATAGCTTATAAACAGATTGAACTTTTACATTTTTTTCAAATATTTACGCTGAATGTAAATTTCAAGCGTATTATGTACAATCCGTTACAAAAGTTGTGATACACTGGGCCACATCTATCTTAGGGTACAGTGTATCCAGAACTTTGTACCGGATGACACATTGATTTGCGCAGCCAACGTATACTTCCCTTCCTAGTGTTGTTCTTTATAAAAAATAGGGAAGCAAGCAAGAAACAACTGCAATAAAGGGGACACAGAAACAAGAAAGCAAAACATAACTTTTTTTCATCCTTTGATGTTCTAGCTATTGTTATTCATCTTATACACAAACAAATTACATTGTGTAAATGGAAACCCAGTTGAGGCAATGGATTTCAGAAAAGCAAACAAAATAAATAAGGGTTCTGTACAACTGTCAAATATTGACAAAGGTTGTCAAAACTTGTCAAAAAAATCGATGCGAAATAGTCATTTCGGGTAAAAAGTTTCGTTTTGTTTACAAACGTTTATGAAACATGAAAAGGAACTGCTGTCACCAACCATCGAGTTTTACTTGACCATTGAGCGCACAAGGGAGGACAATCCAGTTTATTATTATTATTATTATTATTATCATTATTATCGTCACTAATATTATTACCATTAAAATGTAGGTTTTTATTAGTCCCAAATAATAACTTTTTTTTTTAAATAGAAATAAGTTTTTTAAGTAAAATTTTCTTCAGAAAATTTTTTCCTTGTTTTTTTTTATTTGTCATAACTCGCAAGCTTCTTTGTCGTTAATTGGCTAATTTTATTTATCGTCCTTGAAAGTCGTAGCGAGAAATCATAAAATGTTGCATAAAAATTAATGGCACAAATGTTCTATTATTATTACTTTGCACAGTGAAATGTCTACTCGCATACACATACACACAAATATATACATATATATATATAGGGGGATGATGATGTCTGATGTTCTATGTTCGTTTACACTCACCTAAACGGCAAGGGTAATCTACACCAAATTTAGTATACACATTCTTTAAGGGAGAGCCATGGAAGGTTTTAGTAACACATCTGCCCATCCCAATCCCCACTTAGGTTGTCTCTAGGGGGAGGGGGGTTTGCAAAGCACAGCAGGCATTCGGGTATATATATATATATATATATATATATATATATATATATATATATAGTGGCAGAGACGTTTTCAAATGCTTTAGTGATGTTCCATCAACACAAACACGACCAAGATGACGTCACACAAGTAAGACTAAAATGACGTCACATCGCGAGGATTCACTCAAGGCGTGTTCTTATGCTTTGCCTCACACGTCAACCTCGTTAAAAGGACTACTTCAAGCATTCCTACGCCATCATCACACCTCGACTCTCTCCAAAGAACCACTGCCACGAGAGCTACCATCATGTAAACATCCTTGTGCAGGCCCCATTTTGGTCTGGTGTCATTCACCTAACTTTATATAAAGACTAATCATTACCTCGCGCGTTTTAATATTGAAGTCATTATTATATTCAAGTCATTATTCAAATGCACATTTAATTTCAACTGTAAAGAACCAACTTATATTTTGTTTCATTCATAAATCATTTATTTTGTTTAATAAAGGAAGAAAACTCATTCTATCAATGAAACTAATTAATAACATTATTTGATCTGAAAAGATCATCGTGACCCCAGCCTTATCATCAACAATAAATCATTAACAATTAACCATAACCATTATCATTATTATTATAGTGCCAACGAGGCACTATATACTGTATAGATACACGAGGGTCAGTACGAAAGTAATGCCTCGTATTTTTCAGTTTATATTTACTTTATTTATATGTGTGTATATATATATATTTCCTTACTATATTTACTTTATATTTACCAAGTATGTTTGCAGATTCCCTGTAATTTTCATTGTAATTGTAATTATATTTAGTGAGAAATGAATTAAGAGGCATTACTTTCGTACCGCCCATAGTATATATTTATATATATGTGTGTGGTTTACTTCTAGAGTAGGAGACATTATAAAGAGTAGAGATAGGGCTTATAGGCTACATAAGTGCGATAAAGACAATTTGTGGTTATAAAACAACTACATATCTCTAAGGCGTGAAGTGAAAAGTGTAATAAAAAAGTCCAAGCGCGAATTTGAAATCTCCATAGCTCGTGACGGTAAAGAAAACCCCAAGCGATTCTTTCAATACGTCAACAATAGAAATCCAGTAAAAAGTGTCTTGGGGCCGTTGAAAATGTTAACGGAGATCTAGTTTCTGAAAACAAAGAAATGGCTACCTTGCTAAACGAATTTTTTACGTCAGTTTTTACTATAGAAGATGTAACGAATATCCCTACGGTCATAGACATAATACCTTTTGATAATGGTAATATTTTGGATAATATTGTGGTTAGTGAAGGGGAAGTAATGCGCTATATTGATAAAATGAAAATGCGTAAATCCCCGGGGCCGGATTCCATATATCCCATACAACTTAAAGAACTAAAAGATAGCATTGTTGTGCCGCTAACAAAGATTTTTAATGCGTCTATTTCTGAGGGGTGCGTACCATATAATTTCAAGTTAGCAAACGTAACACCTATCTTTAAGAAAGGCGATAAAGGTGCGGCGGGAAATTATAGGCCAATCAGTTTAACGTCTGTTGTAGGTAAGCTACTGGAATCAATAATTAGGGATCGTATAGTCGAACACTTAGAATTTTATAACTTGGTTAGAAATACGCAGCATGGTTTTAGGCGAAACAAATCTTGCTTAACTAATCTTTTAGAATTTTTTCAAAGCGTCGTTGACGTTTACGATAGTCATCGGGCGGTTGATGTAGTGTATTTAGATTTTCAAAAAGCATTTGACACCGTACCGCACAAAAGACTCATTGAAAAAACTAAGGCTCTTGGAATGTAGTAATAAACTGGATAGAAGAGCGGTTGCGAGGTAGGAAACAGAGGGTGGTCGTTGATGGAGCGGAGTCGTGTTGGTTTAATGTAGTGAGTGGCGTTCCTCAGGGTTTTGTATTGGGCTTCTTGCTTTTTCTTATATACATGTATATTAACGATTTAGATGTCGGCCTAGTCAGTACAGCTTCAAAGTTTGCGGATGACACGAAGCTGGGTGGTAGGGCGATTAATGACGAAGATAGAGGTAAAATCCAGGAAGACCTGAATAAAATCGTTGATTGGTCAGTCACATGGCAAATGAGATTTAACGTCGATAAATGCAAAATTTTACATATAGGTTCGCGTAACGGTAATTTTTCATATAGTACAGTATGTCAGGGAAGGAGTTAACAATCGTAAAGCAGGAAAAAGATTTAGGAGTTATAGTCACTGGTGATTTAAAAGTAGCGAAATAAAGTACAGCAGTGGTCAATAAAGCGAACAAAGTGTTAGGTTTTGTAGCTTGGAATTTTGAGTACAAATCGCGGGATATTATAGTTCATCTTTATAAAACATTAGTTAGACCCCGTTTGGAGTACGCGATTCAATTTTGGAATCCGCATATGCGAAAAGATATAGACAAACTCGAAAGAGTTCAAAGACGAGCAACTAAGATGATTCCGTCGCTTAGGTTCAGAGTCGTACGAGGATAGGCTTGAGGAGTTAAAATTGACTACACTCGAGACTAGGAGGCTAAGGGGTGATCTAATGCAGGTTTTCAAAATTATGAATGGGTTCGATAACGTAGATAGAGATAGCTTTTTCGAAATATCTCAATATAATAGGACTAGAAATAACGGGTGTAAGTTGACAAGTAGAAGGTTCGAGACAGCAGTTGCCAAAAACTTTTTTACGCATAGAATAGTAAATAGCTGGAATAGTTTGCCGGTAGAAGTAATTAGTAGCACGTCTATAAACATGTTTAAAAGTCGATTAGACGCATATGTTGATAAATTGGGTATAGTTTAAGGTAGTAAAATTAAGGCTTTGTGGTTCGGAACCCACGTTAAATTGTAGGTCCCCTCCGCCACCACGGAAGACATGCACAATACACAATTACGAACAGATAGGTAGACCAGCCATGAGTGGATCCTAGGGTCTTTGTTGGTCTGAAACATTATAACATCATAACATATTATATATATATATATGAGTATATGAGGTACAACCACCAGGATAAACTTAGCAATTGTAATTTTGTTAATATAAATATAAAAATGTGTATTTATTCCTCTCTATTCTAAATAAAATATAAATGTATTCTGCAAGTTTCAATTTTTTCAATTTTTAATTCCTTTGCAACAGTCTAAAAATATTTTTTGAACGAGCTTTTAACTTCTTTTTTTTTAAATTTGGCAGCGACGTCGATTAGCGTTTCCTGGTTCATCTCACCCCTTCTTCTTCTTCTTCTTCTTCTTTCCTCCTCAGCCACGCACCCTCTCCCCTCAGACTCATCTTCGCGCACCTCCCTTAACCCTCTTTCTTACTCTCTTCCCTCACTCAGAAATGAAAAATCAAAAAGAAGACGAGTCTGAAACAACCCTCCTCAAGCAAATAAACATTTCCGAAGATCGGCGAGCTTTTCCTAAAGTCTGTATGGGAATCCCCGCGTAAAAGAGGGCAGAGGACGGCTAGGAGGACTTCCGCGGCCTCAACGACTCGATTATCGCTAATTTAGAGTTGGAGTTGATGCGGTCCGCTGACTTCGAGATGGCTGCGAACCTGAGGGGTCTCGAATGGACGGGGAGGGGAGGGAAAAATGCTGGGAAAAAGGGGATGATATTTTTTAGATTTAGAAATGGTTCCATTCAAGTGGAGGTTCGTACACACACACACACACACACACAAACACACACACACACACACACACACACACACACACACTTATAAAAGTGCAAATTTCTACTACGTTTTCGTTGGTGGTCATTAAAGTTACACTAGCTCCTACATGTGACATCTTTTGTTTTTGCAAATTTTTAATAACTTATACTTTCATTAAGGTAGGTAGGGATTCCGTTAAAAAGGTTAGAGAATGTGCTCTTTTATCGTATATAACAATTATTTTTTTCAAATTTGGCTCGTGTTAGGAATTTAATTAAAAAAACGAAATCAAATTACTACTACTTCATTCTACCTCAGGATTTTACATACTCGGTTTTTTGTTTTGTTTTGTTTTATTTTATTTTATTTTATTTTAGGTTAGGTTAGGTTAAAAAAAATATCTACAACAAAGTAGTAGCTATCTTCCGTGTAGGAGGAAATGATACAAAAGATAGTACCGAACAGGAGGGAACTCATATATATATATAGACAGAGAGCGAGAGAGAGAGAGAGAGTGACCGACCAGAAATTCCTTTCCTCGCCGTTTTCAATCAGTCATGGAATCAAAACAAAGGCTATACACGTGGGCATGAAACAGGCCCACAGGAAACACAGATTTTATGGTATTTCCCGAAACGACCACCAGACGATGTCACCAAGGCCAATAAAATGCATTTTCTTTCTCGAATCATTCTCACTTGCCATTTTCTCGTTTTGGTCGTCACGTCTCACTCTCAGCACCTTCGTCAGTAGCACCACTCGTCACGCCACCCGCTCTCCGGCCTTCGCCGGAGCGCTATTCCTTCAAGGCTCCAGTCGAGCATACACGAAGTCGTCTATCATCAAGTACGGCCCTCTACAATTTCATCCTGCAAGAAGCAACATCACTGCTGTAGGCGTTTTCCATTAGCCCCTTTTCAACAAGTCTCTACCGGCTTTCAAGAATCATCCTCTCGCAGGTAAGGCCAGTCCGCCTGCAGAAGCAATCACCAGAAGCCCAGGTCCGTAAACCTTCTAGTAGGCTACAAGCCACAAACCCCACTTTGCTCTTCACTCATCCTTCACCACAATTCGATCGGCGCCCGTTCAACAAGTATCTTAACAGGCTCTCAGCACATCCCCCATCACGTAGGCCCTCTACAGTCTCCAAAGTCATCTACGGCGAAACGCAATACGATCAAACCTTCACGTAGGTCTTCAGTCTCCAAAGTTATCCAGCGTCGCGGTAAACCTCTTGTTGGCCCTCACTCGGCCTACGGTGTTTTTGTTACGTCGTGTTTCCACAAGCTCTGCCTAATCGCGTAAGTCCTAAAAGTGTCTTCAGCACCGTTTCAAACTCTATCGTTAAGACCGCAGTAGGCCTATTCAAGTGTTGTACCTATACCGTAGTTTTGTATCATACTGTTATTGTGTTCATTCGTATAATTTACTTAGCTTGTATTCGATTGTTTATGTGCTCTTTTATGCATGTCATTCTTAACGACCTAATCCATTTACTGTACCAACCGTACTTGCATTAATTCAGTTATCAGTAGGCTTCATTATTTATTCTGTGTTCACCTCTGCAAATCTCATTAGCCTATCCGAATTAGTGTACTTACTTAACAATTAGACTGTATAACCATTCCTTATTACTACGAATCAGTCATTGTTAGCATAGCATAAATGCCGTTATACAGTATAATTGTTAATCACTATAAATACCTTTATTGAATTGTTAATCACTGTGAACAAATAATTGATATTTTCCTAATTAAACACAAAACAACAAGGTAATTTCTCTCCCCTTATTGAAATGAAATGAAATATTAAACATTATTTGGTCTGCAAGGACCTGGTGACTCCTAATTATTCATTTCAATTTTATTCTATATATAATATATATATATAATATATCAACCCAGCTGTTCATCCTTCCACACAATAAAAATTGGTTGGTAGATAAATGGGTGCCCTGGGTAGCCTAGTGTTTAAGACACTGGGCTGCTGATCGGGAGGTCGTGAGAGCGAGTCCGGGCGAGGACTTTGTAATTTTTGACCGCCCGTGGTGGGACGTGGTTCGGATTTCACGTTAAAACTGAAAGTCTAAGGTGGAGTGACAAAACTTGACCTTCGTCAGGTTATTTATTTATTTATATATATATATATATATAATATATATATATATATATATAATATATATATATATATACAGGGTGTCTCATAAGTCTGGAACCACAGGGTAAAATAAGTAATTCATGTTTTTTCGTTTATGCAAGTGCCCATGATGTCTTTGAGTAAGGAAGAACGCATCCAGGTAATTCTGCTCGTAGGAAATCGGAGTCAGAGGGAGGTCGCTGTGGAATTTAACAGATTGCATCCGGACCGCGCGCCGATAACACACAGCTGTGTCGGCAAACTTGTAGCAAAGTTCAGGGAAACGGGATCCATAGGAAATAAACCACGCAGTGGACCTCCGAGAACATCCACCGACGATGACACAGCCGTTACCATTCTCGCTCATTTCACAAACAGTCCCCAAAAGTCTCTTCGGCGTTTTTATTGCCGTTTTTACCATTTTGCCCTATGGTTCCAGACTTACGGGATGCCCTGTATATATATATATATATATATATATATATATATATGAGTACCTCATGGTTCTGAAATTTATTTTCTTAAGTACTCCACAGTCGACCTCCAAATTTTATATCCACTCTTAAACCGTATTAATTCCCGTGTCTCCACTCGTTCAGAACTGTTTTATAATATCCATAAAATAAACCCAGATCCGAACCAAACCACCTTAACCAGAAATATATCCAAATTTTCTTAAACAAAATTATATGTCCAAAACGGTATCATATAATTTCCGAGTGAACGAGAAACTAATTGAAGAGCAAAAGAAAAAAAAAGAAAAAGAAAAAGATAAATCGTAAGAGAAGGAGGATAATTGTATCCTAATAATATTACGATAAAAATAGAATTTTTTTTTTTGAAGGCAATAAACCTAATTATGGACCCCCGAAAAAAGCTTGATTTTTACCATTTGAGTCCAAAGAAAGAGAGAAGGACTTTGTTTGTCCACTTTTTTTATTTTTCAACTGATTTTAATGAATTTTACGGATTGTTTAGAATCCTAAAATATATACACTAATTTAGAAAACTTCAGTATGGTTCACCAAAAAATAAATGTAGGGAGGGAAAAGCCTTCCCCCTCCCCCCCCTTTATTTTTTAGGACCTTATATTTTCAACCGGTTCGAGGTAACAGTAATAACTATATATTATATATATATATATATACAATTCAATTTTATTTGCATTCAGTATTCCAGAGTAAACACTCTTTGAGGGGGTTTAATGGGGGAAATTGGTGGAGGATAACTCCAGAATAAGAATGCATTTGTTCTTACCAGTTTTACAGATAGAAAAATACAGTATTCTTTTTATTTGTGCCACGTTTCAATAAATTTTACAAAAAGTTTTTGATTTATTGACCTTCGTTCCTCCAAAAATGGCTAAGGGAGAAAAACGCAAGTAAACATTTTGGCAGTTTTCACTTCGTTCCCGGAATCCAAAAGCTAATTTTTATTTTTATAAATAACGAACATAAATGCGTGTATTAACATTTGCAATGCTTATAATGCAATACTAACATTAAAAAAGGGCTTTCAACGCAGAACCCCCACCATAGAGGGATTTATTGTGCTTGGCTGCGCCAAATTGTCCACGCTCAGTTCCAGACAAATTTTTAACCTATTTTGATAAAATAAAGCGCAAACTGGATGTTTTCCATGATTTTTAAAATCCTTACAAATATTTAATACATTAGAAGGTTATACGGAGCTTATAAAGCCTTCAAAATTTTGTATAAAATGGAGTCTAGCATTGCAATTCATTCCAGACATTTCGCCTACTCATTTTACTAAAAAACATAGTGCAAATTAATATCCTTTTAAACTAAATACATAAAAAAATCTTCCCCAAATAACTGTTTAAAACTACAAATATAACTTCCAAATATGTAAAACGAGTGACAAAGGCAGTAGAATTAACCTCCGTTGGTGCCGGCAGCTCAGGCCCAAGTAAATTGTCTGTTCGCATTCCCAACTGGCAGTCTACAAGTCGCTCCTCTTTCTAACTATAACAATGAGAAGTTTGGTATGGCTTTTTTTCGGTCTTATCGGGGACCATAAAATATCCATAACTTTGTCAAAATAGGGAATTCCTTAAAAAAGAAAAATTTAAGAGAGTAATTTGTCTTGAATTCAGATTTATTGGTAAAAAAAATATGAAAAAAATGACAGCAAAATCGAATTTTACAGGACTTTTTATAATAGAAAGCTTGTTTACCTCAGAAATTAGGCTTTCAAGACAATTAATTTGGTTACACGGACGAGCGTCACTTTGCGCGACTGTATTTTTCTTACTTTTCTTAATTTTGTAAAATAATACAAAAACTAATTACAAATTTAAAAAAAAAAAAATTCTACGAAAAATTTTGTATTAAAAAGTGAAATTAAAGAAAAAAATAATCGAAATTTCCTAAAGACGTTAAATTAAGATGGCGAAAAATAGATAGTTGTAATAATGGGTTTATTCATACCATAAAGGCAGTGGTACTCATTGGGCAGCTCGCGAGCCAAATATATGATATGTACCACATTTGGCTCGCGAGCCGCGCAATGAGTACCACTGCCATAAGGGTTTCATTCGTTTCATATCCAAAACCGCAATCATTGCGACGGTTTGGATAATTTCTACAGATTCTCTCTCTCTCTCTCTCTCTCTCTCTCTCTCTCTCTCTCTCTCTCTCTGTTCAGCCTTCACATTTTCTGAACCGGTTAAATTAAAATAGTGCTTAACTGAACTTGTAAGTTTGAAAATAGGCATTGTATTAATGAAGACTTCAAAATTTGATTTCCTCTCATTTGTTGACCTTTTCCTGAAAATAAGAAATTAAAAACATGCATTCATTCCTCACTATTTGAAATATTAAGAAGCAGCTCGAAAGATGGTTTCTGTTAAGTCATGAAATAGTAAGGTACTCGTTAATTTAGCCTAACCTAACCTAACCAATCCTTAACTAACTTAACCTTGCGTAACCCAACCTAATCATGATCAACATACTTTTATCCGAGAGTAAAAATGTTACTAGTTTGCAACTTTTTTAAAAACTACCCACTACATCCATGAATTATCACACGCGCAGTCGCTCACCCTCACTTATACCTAATTGCTTACGCACACACACAAACCGAAAATAAATGTCTCGGTTCATATTCATGAAGCATTGTGAATATTACAAGGAAGAAATTGAAATAAGTGTTCCAGGAATATATTGCGTGTTCAAGACAAAAATTACTTAATTTCTTCGAGGAATATATGTACAGTTATTGTATACCCTAGAAACCAGTGAGTTAAATTAACCTAAACTGGTGTCCAATACCGTGGCCGGACAGATGACCGACGGACATTTGGCCGATGGACATTTCACCGACAGACATTTGACCGAACGGACATTGAGCCGACGGCTGTTTCGCCGAACGGACGATTCGCCGAATGGACTGTCATTAATAAAAAAAACAAATATAATTTAAATATGAAAATTAGTTGTTAACTTTTACAATTTAAGTCTTGCGTTTGTGCCTTTATAGTTTAAGCTATTCTGAAACGTTTGTTCGTTTGTTGCCTTTTTTAAATCTTAGTAACTTATGTCTTAGGTTTTCGCACTTAAAATTGCAGTCATCCTGGAACTTTTACATGGTTCACTGTTCAGTAACCCACAATGCCTCTTCAATTTATTGATTCAGAGAAAGGCCATAAAAAAGTTGGTACACCCTTGACGATTGGTTAGGTTAAGTCATGATATTTTCGTTAGTTTACTGTTAAAACATATGAAAATATCACGACTTAACCTAACCAATCGTCATTTTTTTAAATAATATTAGTAATAGTTTCTCTAGACAAATTGTATCTGTAGACAAATTATTGTAGTTAAATTGTATCTGTAGACTAATTGTTGTAGATAAATTGTCGTAGACAAATTGTTGTAGATGAATTGTATCTTTAGACAAATTGTGGTGCTACTGTAGTATGCGGTCTACCGCCGTTAAGTTTCTACTGTAGTATGCGGTTTACCGTTAAGTTTCTACTGTAGTATGCGGTTTACCGTAAAGTTTCTACTGTAGTATGCGGTTTACCGTAAAGTTTCTACTGTAGTATGCGGTTTACCGTAAAGTTTCTACTGTAGTATGCGGTTTACCGTAAAGTTTCTACTGTAGTATGCGGTTTACCGTTAAGTTTCTACTGTAGTATGCGGTTTACCGTTAAGTTTCTACTGTAGTATGCGGTCTACCGTTAAGTTTCTACTGTAGTATGCGGTCTACCGTTAAGTTTCTACTGTAGTATGCGGTCTACCGTTAAGTTTCTACTGTAGTATGCGGTCTACCGTTAAGTTTCTACTGTAGTATGCGGTCTACCGTTAAGTTTCTACTGTAGTATGCGGTCTACCGTTAAGTTTCTACTGTAGTATGCGGTCTACCGTTAAGTTTCTACTGTAGTATGCGGTCTACCGTTCAAAATATTTAAAAGGAATTGAAAATGAATTGAAAGGAATTATAATTTAATTTACACAATTAAGGAATTATTAAAGAAGTTAAACATACTACTACCGCATACTTAATGGTAGACCGCATACTACAGTACGCCCTTGATGATTGGTTAGGTTAAGTCGTGATATTTTCGTTAGTTTTAACGAAAATATCACGACTTAACCTAACCAATCGTCAAGGGCGTACAATTAACCTAATACTAAAATAATAAGAAGATAAGAAGCTATAATTAAAAGGTAGACCGCATACTACAGTAGCACCCAAATTGTTGTTTTAAATTATACAATATACACCGAGAAAGATATATATATATATATATATATATATATATATATATATATATATATAGGTAGATAAACATTTTATATAGTATTATCGATATAAATTTATTTAAAAAGGTATCTATGTTTTTACGTCAAGCGTCTATAACTGTCAGTTTAACATAATTTAATATTTTAACAAAATAATTCAATAACATTTAATAATAACCTTTAATAACATGTGTGTGTATTTTGTCATAGAAATATTAATGACAGTCCATTCGGCGAATCGTCCGTTCGGCGAAACGTCCGTCGGCAAAATGTCTGTCGGCAAAACGTCCGTCGGCGAATCGACCGGGTACCGTCAAATACGTTCTAATTAACCCATTAAGCAGTTAAAATTACTACATTATCTGCAAACAAAACAAAGATTTCCCGCAACCTTCTATATATAGAAATATGATCTTCTATTGTCTCAAATCACTCAAGAAAGTAGTTTTCAAGACTATTTCTTCTATATAAAGAAGTTATGTATCATTAAAAGACGTTATTATAGCATCTGACGAGAGGTTTTGATACCTAAAAGAAGTAAACACTTTCCCTAGAATGCACCCTCAAAAAGAAGTTATAAGTTCTAAATTTAGAAGGTTTTATTTTCAGTGTGAATAATTTTCAAAATAAGTTTCTTTCATTCTCCTTCCTTTCGTAAATTTACTCAATTGGTGAAATAACATTAGTTGCTTCATAAGCTTAGGGTAAAATATCTTAATAGTTTTAGACTATATACTCGTGTATATACTGTTTGTGTGTATATATATATATATATATATATATTATATATATATATATATATAATATATATAATTATATATATATATATATGCACGATGAATTTCACAATTAAACACGTGAAATGAATGAATGTTGCAAACCTACAAGGAAAAAGAAAAATGATTCCAAGGCCTTTCGTGTATTCAGAAGTACATTCCCTGACGAGGTGTACTTCTGAATACACGAAAGGCCTTGGAATCATTTTTCTTTTTCCCTGTGGATTGCATCATATATATATATATATATATATATATATATATATATATATATATATATATACACACACAATGATAATAATAAGTAAGAAATAAATTGTATTGAATAAAACACTTAAACTACACTTAAACACTTAAACACTTAAACCCCTGTCCTTTTCATTTTCATTCATTTCATTTTATATTACAGCGGAAATTGATTGAAAAATGGTTAAAAACAATATTTGCTCCAACGCATCGTAAGTCGTTTTCCTTTAAGGGGTGGGGAAAAAACCATAAGAATTTAATGGGGCTTCACTCCATGCTGCAAATACTATTTCATGCTTAAATTAAAAGAATGAGAGGCGTTCATGCCGGATACATTATACTGCAATCAGTATGCGAAGTATGTAATGTAATCAATACTAACGCCCAAAAGTTTCTCGAAATTATAACTCATTTGACCTCGATTCATAATAACGCGGATAATTATTATAAAGAAAGAGACCATGCTTATTTATTGTGATATTAACACATTTTTTTGATGTGTGCTCAGGTTATTTGAATTTGTCCAGGAGGAAATGGGACGTTTAGTAAACTCATAAAGGTTTTATTGACATTTTATAAACGTGTACTAAATGTCCCATTACTTACTGCTGGGTTGGTTTCGCCTGTCCTTTAGCGGACGACAAAATATTAATTTTTTTCATATCGAAAATAACACTTTTGAGAGAAAATAACTGACACGATATTAAATCAATCTCCATATTCAAAGAAAGGTTACATCGCAAGAGGAAACCATCATGAAAATTCCTAAGATTTTGTGCGCCATGTCTCGTGATATTTCTAGTAGCTGCAAATGTTTTTATATATACCAAATGTAAAGTTATATAAAACACTTAAATAACAAGAACCTGTGATGGAAAGGGAAAAGCAATAAAGTGGGAAACGAAGAGTTAGTAGGGTTCGAACCCTCGTCGATATAGTTCCTATTTGATTGCCTTTTTCATTTTCCATCTTTTTTAAGTACGGTTATTGTACTTAAAACGCATTCAACAAGAATCTAATTCAAAAGGGCAAGAATTTCTACAAATACCCGAGTCTTGGATTTCGTCAATGTGACATTTTTATTGACAAACTTTTTAAGGGTTTTATTAAGATTAGGTTAGGTCAGAGTTTCCCACACATTTTCACACTGCGCCTCCCTCCCTTTCAAAGAAGCAATCGTACTACCTGCACCCAACCATACCTCACTGTTCACATTGTTAGGCCCTACTACAAAATACATATTGTAAATTCTTATTCCGTGGCTATAATATTATAACCCAACACAAACAAAACGACTGTGGAGTCAATTGTTGACCCTAATTCGGCATACCTACCACCCCTACTCTTGTGTTTAGGTGGTTAGTGATCCGCTCTAACTGTTCCTTCTTTTCTTTCGAGAGACACCGCTCCCACCCGACCGACTACAAAACCCTCGCTCCCACCCACCCGACTACAAAACCCTCGCTCCCCCAACAGTTTGGAAAACAATGGTTAGGTTATTAGTGCTGAAATTCTCTGTAGACGAAATAGCTACACGTTACTTCCATGTTACAGTTTTAGAAATGATGATGCACTATACTCTGTAACAAGAGATCTTAGTCTCTACTGCAATGTTCATCTCGAATCTAGATAATGTTTCTTTTTAATCCAAATCTGAATCCAAATTTAGTAAAGCAGGTTGATTACCTAGTTAGACATAATTTGATCTGATGAATAGGATTTGATTTTCAATGGTTATATATAATCTTTTTTTGAGTTCAGTCTTTAGTAACACAATGGTGAACCAAAATCTTTCAAATACAGTTGATCTCGGAAAAGACACCGATATGGACAGACCGTAGTCTCAGCAGGACGACGCAATACATCACAAAGAATATGTCGTTTTAGACATTTTGCATGAAATGTTATGTCGAGAGTCCTGTCGAATAGGCTCTCCTCCCCCACCGTTAATGACTATGGTCTCCCACACGGGTAGCTACTTTGGCGTGGCGGGGTAAATTCTGTGCCGTACAGGATAGGGTGCCATGCCATGAGGGAAACGACTGTCTCAGCCCAGGGACCTGAGAACAGTATCTTCCAACGCCTTGTATATTCCCCGTTTCCCTTCATCTGGAAGTTGAGTCTTCCTTGTAGCTGCGGCTTCTTAGTTAGTAACACGTTTTTTTGGTGGGGAATAGGTGTAAAATGGGTTATTCATGTGGCCCCACCGAATTAATCGGCAGGTCTGATTCGGCAGGTCTTGCACAGGCTAGGGTCAAGTGGGCATTAGTAGGGTCCGCACCTTTCTGTCTTTGGGTTAGCGCCAAACGCTCTAATGATTATCTGTGTACTATTTCACGTTAAATCTGATGCTTGAAAAGGCGCTTCTTCAGTCTTCTGGCTTCCGTCGCCGAGATCGAGGGGAGCGGAACTCTGCCCCTAAGGTAACATGTCTCCTTCGAGAAGGTCTCTGTAATCCGTTCGGTAGCTGACATTGTTGTTACCAAATGGAATATTTTGAAAAGCTACTGTGGTATAGCTGCTGCTTAATTTAATTGGTTGTTGTTGGCAGTGGGTTAGATTTTGTTAGTTTCCTGCCTGCGTTGCTGTTAGGGGGGAATGAGGATGTGGACCAGTCCGCAAAGTCTGTGCTTCCCCTCCGTCCATTTTCTTACGGGATATCTTTCCAAGGATTTGGGCTGCAGTCCGCGTCGCTGAGACCCAAGAATATGCGTCAGCTCACGGCTGTGGTCTGTCCCTAGAGGTATTCGAGCTCGTACACAGAAAACAAAGAATTCCCGCAACATTCTATACACAAAAATATTATGTTCTATTGTCTCAAATCACTCAAAAAAGAAGTTTTTATGACCATTTCTTCTATCTAAAGAAGATATATATCACTAAAGGAAGTTATTATATCATCTGACAAGAATCTTTGATGCCCAAAAGAAGGAAAAACTTGCCCTAGAACGCACTTTCAAAAAGAAGTTATAAGTTTTAAATTTAGGTTTTATTTTGAATATGTGTTCCGACGGTGGGAAACTGCTTTTGTCTGCCACTGAAAATGCTACACCCGAGTTACCTACAGGTAATTGGGGAAGGGCCCTCAATCGTCCTGTGATGATGGTATTGTCTCCTTAACTGTGCGAAACTTGCTGGTCAAATATACAAGTTTTGGGGACTTGTGACAGTAGGAAGGATGGTTCCTGCCCTCTCTTCCCAGTGCTCGGTGCAGATGCTTATTACCTGACAGTAGGGTTTTAAATTTGTTGAGAAGACTTGCTTCCTCTCCTTTTGTAGTTAATTTTGTACTATCTTTATTTCGCCATTTGTCATACATCACTTGGCTTTATGTATTTCATTTTTAGCTTTAGTTAATTAATTATATTCGGCATCAATGACGCCAATGTTGCGACGCCAGAGAGATTACGCCCAATATATCAGTCAATTACGACTGTTGTCTTGCATGGCATCCTCTGCCACTTTACCTCAATCCCTGTCATTTCGTCTTATGGGGCTATCTAAAAGACAGGATCTTCAAATAAAATCCCATGGCAATGGAAACTCTAAAAGCAGGGATTTAACGTGAAACCCACTCCATTTCTACCGAAAAACTGGAGATCGTGATAAGAAATTGTACTCCCCGGATTCGTCAAATAAAATCGCGAAGGGAAGGACATTTTGTTTGCCTGTCAGACACTCGCGTTCTTTCCCAGTAATCGTGCCAACTTTCAAGATAATAAGTTAATCCATTATTTTTTTCTTTCTCAAAATGTGATATAATTAAAATTATATATACAGAGGGTTCACAAAAGTAAATAGACACCGTAGCTGTTTCCAGTTTTCGATTTGATAATAAAAGTCGAAAAATAATAACAGATTTGTTCAATTATATTCAGAATGGTGTTGCTTTCCCCTTTGCATTATGTAAAGCTGAAAGAATAAAACATTAAAAAACAGAATTACTAATTACTAATTTCTTACCTTTTTTGAAATTTATTTCGACATTTAAAAAATAATTTTTGGGGAGCTTCTCTCCGTTACGGCATGTCCCTCAAACCGCTGAATGGCCCTTCTGGATGATTGTGTATTTTGAATGAATATAATTTATAAGAAGTACTTTGTTTTTCAAAGCTATATTTTAAAGTTTCACAGAGTACTGTATTGTAATATTCCTCAGAAAGCATGGGGGGGGAGGGGGGGGCTAGATAATATATATATATATATATATATGTGTGTGTGTGTGTGTGTGGGTGTGTGTGCGTGTGTGTGTGTTTAATATAACTTACAGACTTTATATGCAAAAATGGATTTATGAATAATGATAAGAGCCGCGTGATTAGTTGATAGTTGCCAGTCACGGTTGATTTTTCAAGGACCTATATCTATCTCGTTGACAGAACATTCTTTCTGCACTAATAAACTAACTTAACCTAACCTATGCTGACCTAAACTAACTAAGCCTAACCTAAACTATCTGTTGGCTGCAAGGCAATACAAATAGCAAGCTATTTCTCCATTTTTGTTGACTCATTACCTGACACTGATCACTTTACACTTACAATTCGCTTTGAAAACCCAATTGGTGAGCCTTTTGGGTGTTTCCTTTTGAGTTTGAATAAGTGTTGGAAGCAAAAATTAAATAAGTAATTTTTACTGTCAAGGAATAATCGTATGACAATGCTTCTTGCATTTCAGAATGTCACAGTACCTCACAAAAGCAGATTTGTGGTGTCACAGAATCTGCTGACTATATTCCTTGTCCAGAATAATGTTAGCCCGTTTTCAAACGTTTACAGCTCTGGCCCTGCCTTAAGCTTGGAAAAATGTGGAAACAGTCATTCAATCTATAACATACAGTGTGCATAAGGACTACCAACTCTTCGGTCTTTGACCGGAAGTCTCTGTTTTTGTTGTAAAGTTCCGGTTTTATTATCAAAGTTAATTCTAAGACGAAATTTGTATAAAAATAAAATTTGAAAATTTCGTTTTTAATGAGATTTCATTAATTTGCATTATTATTTAGTAAAGAGGTTATTCAGGAACCCAAACTGCAGCTAATAAGCATCTACAAATAAAAAAAACTGCTTAATTGCTGCCGGTCTGGTCGACTCGGCGTTCAAGACTAAATCTTCTGCAAGTTCTGTTCTGTATCTTGAAGTTTAAAAATTGGCAACCCTAATATATGTGAAGATCATTACAACCACGCAGCGTCTTTCATTTCCTGAAAATAAACTAAGGAGTAAAATCCTGCCAGATACACAATTGTTCGTACCGTGGTTTATAACACTAATAAATGCTATAATTAAATTTTAATTACGGCAAACTATCATTCATCTGGCAGGAATTTTCTTCTTATTTGTTTTCCACTCGAATTTTTATTCTCAAGAAATTCAAGATGCAGCGTAAATAAACAACTATCTCAATTCAATCTATTTGTCTCAAGAGGGCGCTGGTTTCGCATCTTGCTTGTAGTTGGCATTCTGTCCGCTTTTGATCCAGATAACTCTGCTGCTTTTGCTACAAACAATCCGTCAAATAGTGACAACGAAAGTGAGGCGTTGACGAAGACAGAGTGAACCCTTTAAAATTATTATTGATCCCAGAACGTTGGTTATAAATGAAGAGCATGGCAGTTACTGACTGACTTAAAGACGGCCTTATTCAATGTTAAAACTATACTCTAAATTTCTGAGAATATACTGTAGATATAATTAGAAATAAAGATTTCTTACAAAAGGAATATTTGTTAGTTCATTTTCCATTAGGAGAAATAGTGAAGAGAGAGTGGTTGTTTTTTCCCAATCAAAAATAAAAATATTTTGTTTTACACTCATCCTATTCTCAACGCAAAGTTAACGTTTTCATCATTGATTTTAACCCTTTAGGTACTATTCCCGTATTTGTACAGTCTCACTATGGTTAAGGGAAGGGGTAATCCCATATCTATACGTGTGTTTTCTTGCCACCAATTCAGGCCAGAGTGGCGCGAGACACGGTACGACATTGCCAACTAACCATTCAAAGGGTTAAGTCGTATGACTCACAAATATGGAGATCCCTCACAAACGAAAAAAGAAATCAGAACGTGACTTTGCCAACACACCACTCAAAGGGTTAATGACATGACACGTAAAAAAATATAAACATAGTAATGATTGCCGAGGAAACACGCTTATCGGGTCGAAACAGGTTGCAGCGGAGGGCCGTCTAGATACTAAATTTCAATGACAAATCGGAAATAAAAGTAATGGCATACAATAGAGTACTTCACTGTCTTATGGAAATTAAAAATTTTTGGAATGAATGTGGTTTGGATTTTAAAGGCGAGTAGATTATTTGGTTACTATAGAAAACGGCAAGAACTTTAGGATATTTAAACTTACTGTATAGTTTCTTACCGAACATTTTCCTAGATTTGGGAACATGGAACACGAAAATCAAAATTACTTGTCTTCTACTATTTGTGACCAACTGATTCTGTTCATAGGAAAAGAAATCTGTTGGCTGCAAGGTAACGCAAATAGCAAGCTATTTCTCCATTTTTGTTGACTCATTACCTGACACTGATCACTTTACATTTACAATTCGCTTTGAAAACCCAATTGGTGAGCCTTTTGGGCGTTTTCTTTTGAGTTTGAATATGTGTTGGAAGCAAAAATTAGATAAGTAATTTTTGCGGTCGAGGAATAATCGTATGACAATGCTTCTTGCATTTCAGAATGCCACAGTACCTCACAAAAGCGGATCTGTGGTGTCACAGATTCTGCTGACTATATTCTTCGTCCAGCGATTGCATTTGTGAATTTGTTAGAAACTGACGGTATTAGCTGAAGCAATTAGCTTCTTTGGACTCCCAAATAAAATGTATAAATATTCGCTGCTGGCTCTCCGTACCTACTATTAGGAATAACAACGAGCGCAAGGAGCAGCCAAGCACCAAATGATAAAAAATTCTGAATAGTCAAGTCACGACGAGTTGACAGTAACAACGTTTACGACCACTCGAAAGAATTGATGCAAAAAACAAATTTCTAACTACAAGAACAAAAGTACAATGTATGATACTTTTGTGAATAGTCTTGAACAAGTGGAGATTGCATTCATGACGTAACTGGAATCACAGATCTCTTATTCAATGTCACAAAGTCGATGCTTCTCTGCACCAAAATGAAGGACTTCATCGATCTCCTAAGACAGCAACTCGACGAAACTGAAGACACAACAAAGAAAATTATTTCCCCCCAACTTCTCAGACATACATAAAGTATAAAAACAACGAAACGTGTTAGGTGTCAGAGACGCCAAACAGACGGGTCTAAAATAGTTGAGGAAACGTTCTCACATTTTTCCATTCAAAATTTCCGAGTAGAAACATTTCTGATCTTAGGCAAATATCATGCAAAATACAAACAGCTATTTGTATACTTCCGTTTTCCACAAGTTATTGTCACGGCGGATCGTGAAACTTTGAGAAATGTTGATGAAGCACGAGAAAACGTAAGGTAGACACCAAAGCTGGGCACAAACCGTTAATCCGTTAATCGTTAATTAACGAAGTTAACTTTTTCGTTAACGATTTAACTTTTAAGTTAACTTTGAAAATCATTATCGGACTAATTAACTTCCGTTACATTTAACTTCCGTTAACTCAAGTCCGTTAACCCAAAAAATTCATAAATAAACGTTTAAAAGTTTCTATTATTTTCAGTGCTGAGCAGGTGCGCAATTAATCTGCCACTGTTAATAGTGATGAACGAATTTCCATTTCCGCAGTGCAAAATCAGGCGATATATTTGTTTCCGTCGCCACAATTTGTGTCTTACCAAATATGGTAGTTATTTATGGCATTGGTTTGAGCAAAACATGGTCGACTGTAAAATCAGGCGGAAAGATTTGCCATTTGAGTTGAATGTTTCAACTTCTTTCAAGAAATATCACGAGCATTTTAAGGCACTTTCAATATATATGTAACAATTACAACAAATAACTACATTCGTTTCATTTGCAGTCTGTCTCTTGCGCAACATGTTTGTGCTAGTGAATATTTAAAAATAATCGTTGTCAAGTAAGTCATGTATATTTATAATATGTCTGTGAGTACCTTATTAGTAGTCTCCTTGATACATTTCAAGAACCATAAAACTGATCAGGTAAGATTTCAATTCTCATGTCACTTTGATGACATAAATTAAGTCAATTGATGTCTTACAATGGGAGCTTTTTCACCTTAACCCTTTATGTCCTGGCGGTACTTCTAGGTACCACAGCTTTAAAATCTCCATAATTATTTTTCTACCCGGTTGATCTTTGCCTTCTTGGGTGAGCAAGTGTTGGTGGACTTGTTCATCAAGTTCAACGCAGCCATCCCCTCCAGTGCTGCAGTGGAGCGTTTGTTCTCTATGGGCAAGGACATCCTGAGGGCCAAGAGATCATCCCTGTCTGATGAAAACTTTGATATGCTAATTTTCATGAAGGGCAACATGCATCTCATGGACGAAATGAAGAACGAGAAGAAGAGGGAAAATTAAATTATATATATATTGTGTTTTTCATTTTTTTTATAATAAAAGTTAACGTTAACGGTTTATCAGTAACTTCCGTTACATGTTTAACGAATTAACGGATTAGCGGTTAACGAAGTTAACTTTTTGGTTAACGGTGCCCACCACTGGTAGACACTGATACTGACTGCGCCCCTGAATTGGACCATTTTTTGAATTTCACTGGACACATAGATTTACAACCGAAAGCAAATCTGCAACTAAATTTTTAAAGTTTACTAAATCCAAGAATTTTTTAAGCCACATTTTCAAATGTCATGTTCCATTCAGAACTGTTCTGACTTTACATTAACAGTATGTTGGAAAAGAGTGCGTTCGTACTCTTAAATGAAACTCCTCAAATAGGCCTTTGGATCAACGGTTGGTTAAGAAAATTTTAACTACCTGGCAATTATAGCGACGTTGGGGGCAGTTTGGATTCGGGAGATATTGTGATTGCATTTGCTTACCAGAAATGTTGTAAAAAAAAAATGTAAGTTTTGAATAAGCAAATTACACAGACACATAGTTATACCTAATGGTGCTCTACTGTTCTTACGTATGTTAGATGGGTTGGGAGCCCCGGAATTTAAGCGTCAGGGCCCCAAAAATTCTTAATCCGATTCTGAATATCAGGCGACTTTACTTTAATGACCAATTAGCTTTATCCCTATTTAGTTTTCTTTCTTATTAACACTTAACTTTTACTTTACATTATTATTTGTCTTCTGCGCAATTTACCTTCAGGTTTTTCTTCTTTAATTCTTGTACTTTAAATTCCATGATAGCTTAGCCCAGTTAATCTATCCTAAACTGCATGAGAAAACGTCCAAAGTATCGTAAAAATAATGATATCATCGAAATTTATGTCAAATGCTTTGTAACATGAATATCTGAATTAAACAGAATACAGCGTTTGTTTTGAAGTCTCTCTCTCTCTCTCTCTCCTCTCTCTCTCCTCTCTCTCTCTCTCTCTCTCTCTCCAGTAAACTTGAAACAGCTAGCATCAAATTATAAAAGTGGTTTTTAAAACAGCATAACTTTTTATTGAGGAAATATAACGTAAGAAAAACTACGTTACAGTAAAGAAGATTATGCAAAAAAAAAAAAAAAATTATAAAATAGTAACTTGATCTTATTTGTAAAGCTGAAATAGACTTTACAACAGTGTGTGTGTGTGTGTGTGTGTGTGTGTGTATTTGAATGAGAGAGAGAGAGAGAGAGAGAGAGAGAGAGAGAGAGAGAGAGAGAGAAGGAAACATATACTGTATGTAGATAAGAAACTAAAAAAAAAAAAAAAAGAGGCATATGTATAAGACCTAAACCAAATCTAGTCGCAGGAACATTCTATCAACACTAATAAACTAACCTAACCTAAAATATGCTAACCCAACCTAACTCAACTAAACTTACTCCAACCCACAATAACTTTTCCATTAAATTCCACATGAAGGGAAGGATATTAGACCTGTAAATACAGTAGAAATAAGCAAACAAAAGAAAATTTTATTAAAAAAAAAAAAAGGTCTTTCAATAAAGACGTAAACCACTTTTCTATAAACGAAAAATTCCTGTATAAAAATTACACAATTATACAATTTTGAGGTATATTTTTATATTAAATAAATATTTTAATAAATATTTTTTATTTATTGAGTGAATTTTTTATTCTTTATCAACAAAATTTCAGCTGTTCTTCGCGTCTTGCTCTTCATACTTGCAAATCAGGCAATAAATATTGCAAATAGCTTAACTTTCGGCTTTTTATTTATTTATTCAAGGTTTTTAATGATATCTTTAGAAGGTTTAGAAGAGTTCAGTATAGATTTTTAATATCGATAAGCTGATATATATATATATATATATATATATATATTATATATATATATATATATATATACCGGGTGGCCCATAATTCAGCAACCATAGGAATAATTGTATTTTTTTTTTTAATAATTCTTGTACTTTCTAATAATGTTTTTTTTTCTTTATTTTCTTTTGATGAAAAAAAAACGAGTGGAGTGATATCTGGTGACCTGGGTGGCCATTCGATAGGACCTCTTCGGCCAATCCATCTGTTGGGGAACGTTTTATTAAGGTATTTGCGAACTTGCATGGCAAATGAGGAGGTGCACCGTCTTGCTGAAAAAACATGCCACGTCGTTTGTTTATCGGTACGTCATCCAGGTCATTCATCAAAAAGAAAATAAAGAAAAAAAACCATTATTAGAAAGTACAAGAATTATTAGAGAAAAATACAATTATTCCTACAATTATGGGCCACCCGGTACCTATATATATATATATATATATATATATATATCAAGAGGAATAGCAGAAAAATCGCAAACATTTTTCATCATTTGCTTGTACCATTTGGTACATCTCTTATTCCAGCCTTGAGATG
The DNA here is from genome assembly GCA_023014485.1 of Bathynomus jamesi. Classification (NCBI taxonomy): domain Eukaryota; kingdom Metazoa; phylum Arthropoda; class Malacostraca; order Isopoda; family Cirolanidae; genus Bathynomus; species Bathynomus jamesi. Next base: position 373,916 of record JAJOZX010002172.1, read on the forward strand.
TTTTTTAAATTTAAAAAAGATACCTCAATAATTAAAACTTTAATTAAAAAATTAAAAATTAATTGTAATTTGCATTTCAAATTGTCATTGCAATAAAATTAGCTATGATTGCAAAACTGAAGACCATTATTAAAGTCATAGCTACAAGAGTACAAAATTGGATGGTATATATATATATATATATATATATATATATATATTATATATATATATATATATATATATATATATATTGATATTGTAAATAATCTCTTAATTAAAGTTGCCTACCACGAATTGCAATTTTGAGAAATGAAAATAAATGTTTGATTTACATTGTCTGACTTCATTTATTCCAGAAATAACTTCTGATTACTCAGTCCTATTTGAAGGCACACATTGGGCAACACTACAAAGTAAGATAATTTCAAGAAATGGTGAAGCCTGTTGCAATTTCAAAATACATTTAATAATGATATGAAATCAAATTATGCCGTTGGCACTCTTTAGTTTGTGTGTATGTTTGTGCTTGAAAATATATATATATATATATATATATATATATATATGGGATGAATTTCATAATTAAACACGTGAAATGAATGAATGATGGAACCTACAAGGAAAAAGAAATTTATTCCAAGCCCCTTCGTGTATTTAGAAGTACACCTCGTACACCTGACGAGGTGTATTTCTGAATACGAAAAAGGCCTTGGAATCTTCACCTTAGACCTACAGTTTAACGTGGAATCCGAACCACGCCCCATCAGCAGCCCGGCGTCTTAACCACTAGGCCACCTAGGGTACCCATTTATCTACCAACCACTTTCTTTATTGTGTGGAAGGATGAACAGCTGGGTTTTGCTGCGCGCCGGCTGCCGTTGGGTCTCGAACCCGGGGCCGATGGATTCGTAGTCAGCGACGCTAACCACTACACCACCAAGGCGCATTATATATATATATAAGCGTACATTAATCAATGGAAAAGCTGATTTTCCTTTCATACGAGTATCTCTTTCATCGCAATGAATATATAAGAAGGTTATTGGCAAGGAAAGAAAATAAAGTCCATATTACAACTAGTAATAGCTCGTAGTAATAAAAACTATATACTGTATGTATATATATATGTATATATATATATATATATATATGTATATATATATATATATATATATATAAACGTAAAGAACGACGCTTGTATAGGAGATATTCCGCGCAAGACGAGAGAGAGAAAACGGAACAAATGAAAAAATGAAGTACCACCTGGGAATCGAACCCGGGATCTTCCGATGCCGGTCAGACGCGATACCATTACACCATGGACTCCACTCTTCCAAATACTCGCAGAAACCAATGCCCCAAGGGGGCACCTCCCGCATGCCGTAACATTATATACATTCAACTGCAAAGAACACGCAGTATAAATAACGTAAAGAACGACGCTTGTATTTGTTCCGTTTTCTCTCTCTCGTCTTGCGCGGAATATCTCCTATACAAGCGTCGTTCTTTACGTTATTTATACTGCGTGTTCTTTGCAGTTGAATGTATATAATGTTACGGCATGCGGGAGGTGCCCCCTTGGGGCATTGGTTTCTGCGAGTATGTAGAAGAATTACGGCATTTGGAAGAGTGGAGTCCATGGTGTAATGGTATCGCGTCTGACCGGCAATCGGAAGATCCCGGGTTCGATTCCCAGGTGGTACTTCATTTGTTCCGTTTTCTCTCTCTCGTCTTGCGCGGAATATCTCCTATACAAGCGTCGTTCTTTACGTTATTTATACTGCGTGTTCTTTGCAGTTGAATGTATATATATATATAAAATAGGACAAAAAAATTTTTTTTTTTTAAATTACAAGTAATAAAATAAATATAATAATATTAATAAAAGCAAAATTTAAAAAAATAGGATTAAAAAAAAAAATAAAAAGTAATCAAAATTACCAATAGCTATGCCGAGTGCGGCTGCAGGCAAACATAAATGGTTAAGACTAAAATGTATGGTTGCAGCGGAAAAGTTTATAGATCGTTAAAGATACACTGTACTGTTGATGCTCGTAATATGTCACCCTCTACCCGCGTGACTGGACAATCAGATTGCACGCTTAATGTGAGAGAAAGCTTAAAATCATGACCTCTGAAACTTTTTGTCGGAAAAGTAAACAAGACGCTCGCTATCGACCAGAACCAATGGCGGGGCCAAAGGGATAGCCGGGGAAACCATGGTAACCCCCCCTCCCTCCTACTTTAACCTGCTGTGATGAAAGTCGGGTTTTGTCGATATATTTAATGGTCTGTCGACGCACTGTAACAATGTTACTTTTGTCAATGATTCAATTAACTTTTGACAGGAAAACTGAGAAAGATAAATTTTGACCCGCAATGAATATAACTCTGGTCTGTACCACAGAGAAGGCGTAGGATGGCGATTATTATTAATTTGTCACTGACCCCTTTTGTTTTTGTTTAATATAGAGGAGATCTTTCCACATTTTTCATTTAAATAATATACATATATATATATCCAGAAGGTTGGCAAGATTATATAGACACCACGATGATTGTCCTCAGGAACAAATGGCAAAGTTCATCAGTGGAATGCCAGAACGTGTGTGTGTGGTCAGCTTTACATAATTCAAAGGTGAATGCAACACGATTCTTAATACATTGATTGAATAAATCTGTTTTTATTTATTAACTTTTATTATCAAATCAAAAACTATGAAAAAACCGAAGGTACTTATTTTTGTCAACCCCTGTATATATATATATATATATATATATATATATATATATATAGTGACAAAAATAAATCTTTATCATACGCTCAACATTGTGCATCTAAATGGCCTGTTGAGTAAATGTTGCACATCAATAAAATGCTCTGCTATTTTGTCGGTACATTCATTTGTCTTGTACCCCCTGCTTAGAATTCCTGGCTACGCGATTGACCAGAACTGATGTCGGTAGTTACAGAAAGAACATAGAAAGCTCTTCCGCGCTGGATGAGGTGCAAATCACGCACAAAACTTCTAGGCATGAAAAATAAGGCCAGTTTTTCGCAGCGAAAAGCAATGGTATATGCATAAATTAAGATCCAGTGAGCGTGTGGCTCGAGCAAAATTCCTGCTTACAGGTATAAAGCGAAAATTAATACTGGAATTTTTGAGATTTGTTTTTCTCGGACGATTTTTATCTTTATTGGTTCATGCCGATTGGATGCATATAGGTATGGAGAATAGTTAACCAAACCTTTCAGGACCCCTTATCGCAGCCCAAAACTGGTTCAACACGATGGTTTTGGTGCAATGCTCGTGTGAGCAGCGAAAAGTTCATAATTCTGCTAAATATACATCCATTCTTGAGAATGATCATCTCTCATTGTTCCAGCGGGTGTTTCGCAGTTCAATATACTGTACATAGACTGCTTCTCAAGCCGATGGATCGCCAAAGAGTCTCAAATGGCGCATGGAAAAGACTTTGTTATCCCGATTCTAAATATGAACGTAAATTTTGAGAGCTCTCTGAATTTTAAGTTTTATGATATATATATATATATATATATATATATTATATATATATATATACACACACACACACACACACACACACGTATTAGAAATGAATAATTAATAGTTTTCTCATTAGTGGTTTGCATATGAAAAGAAAAAGGAAGCCTGAAGTCAGCTTTTTGAAAACTTGTCGATGCTTTGATGGGCCGTGACCACAAAAAAGATTGAGAAAATTATATATATATATTATATATATATATATATATATATATATATATATATATACACAAACTCAGAATGGTCCCCTGAGAAACTTATATGTTAAACACAGACCGTGCATGGAACAAGGAACTCTTCTGGGAAAATTAAATCCACTATAGTCCGAATAAGTAATGGTAAATGACAAATACCATAGTTTTTCTTTTTCATGATGCTAGCCCGACGTGGGCAACGGGTCTCTCGCAAAGAGGTCCCATAAATATAGCTTCCCTCACCAGCTTTGTCCCAAAGCTGGATCCTGTCTGCTTTGCAGATAGCTGGTGAGGGAAGCTAAATTTATGGGACCTCTTTGCGAGAGACCCGTTGCCCACGTCGGGCTAGCATCATGAAAAAGAAAAACTATGGTATTTGTCATTTACCATTACTTATTCGGACTATAGTGGATTTAATTTTCCCGAAGAGTTCCTTGTTCCATGCACGGTCTGTGTTATATATATATATATATATTATATATATATATATATTATATATATATATTAGTGATGGATCGAGTGGTCAGTTTTCACAACCGCGGTTGCGGTTGTGTTTGCGGTTGTCGAATTTTTTCCAACCGTGGTTGCGGTTGCGGTTGCGGTTATCATATACTACGAAAAATGCGTAATTATTACTGGATTTAGCCACTATAGTGCGATTTAGCCACACTTGGTACATAATATATACTAAATAGTATTTATTTAGTAAATACCTTATGTTGAACACAAGTTTTGCAATACACCGCTACCGCTATTTGTGTGTTGCAAAACTTGTGTTCAACATAAGGTATTTACTAAATAAATACTATTTAAATGAAGTATATTCTAAACTTATATAGCTATTATGAAAGAATAGGTCAAATTAATTAAAACCATATTTTGCACTAAGTGTGTTACCAGGATGAGGGACGAGGACCCATCGCACTGTTCATCCCACCTACCACTTTCCCCAGCCTCCACCCATTGGAAAGTTATGGATTATTATTCATTTGAAAAACTGATGTCAAACTTAATGACAGGCAGTGTGAATTTCAAGAATAATATTTTTGCTGCATTTTCACCTTTCAAGCGGCAACGCCTCATCGTACAACGTTCCCGCTCCACTGAAGAGCTGCTCGCTTGGAATGCTACTTGAAGGGCAAGCAAGATATGTTCTTGCAATACAGCCAAGTTCTTTGTATTTAGTTCGTTATCTTTCCACCACTGAAGAGGATCATCGTTTAAACCAATTTTACTACGGCAGCCGTATGACGTCACGTTTAAGCACGCATAAGGAGACCCATCATTTTCTTTTTAAAAAAAGAAATATTTCTAATTAACCTAAAATTAAAATTAACTAAGCTTTTACAACCGCAACCGCACTTATGGAACGGCGGTTGCGGTTACGGTTGCGGTTGTGAATTTTTGTACGGTTGTAGTGCGGTTGCGGTTGCGGTTATTCGATCCATCACTAATATATATATATATATATATATATATATATATATAGAGAGAGAGAGAGAGAGAGAGAGAGAGAGAGAACTAAACATTGTGTATATGCGTATACGTATAAATTTCTAGCTAAAGGGGCTTTATGCGAGTTTTTATTGAAACTTATTGTGGCTTAGAAGGACTTAAAAGCTAAAGAAAAATTTAATCAATGGACTGCTATCAGAGCAGAGGAACTTCATCTGAATTGCACCAAAAGATTATATAAGAGTCATTTCTGTGAATATATTTCTCTACAAAAGTATGTACTGTAGTACCCACCGTATATGCAAGCTATCCAATGCTTCGTTTACATATGCGAGTGTACACACACACACACACACACACACACACACACACACACTGTATATACAGTATATATATATATATATATATATATATATATATATATATATATATATATATATATATATATATATATTGTCGTGCAAAAATCGAACTATTTAGTTATGTTAACAAATGTTTCGATACGACGGAAAAAAATCTCTAGTATTATCAATTAATACTTGATAGTATCAACTTGGTAGAAGTAGTAGTAGTATCAACTAAATTTTCGATAATTTCGAAGTATTAAAATATGTATGCAAATGAAATTGGAAAGAACATGTCACCTTCAATAGGAAAATGTTTACTCGACAATTTTTATATTAATCATTATCCACATCTTCACAAATTGGGTTCAAGTTTTGAGACGCGTCTCAGCGATGGTGGAATTGTTATTTTGGCAAAAGTTCCTCATTAAAGAACGTTTTTTGTTGATCAAATTTAAAAAACTCAAAATTTAACTTCAAAGGAAGAATAATTAATGAACGATAATGAATATTTGTGAATAATTACGAGAAGGTCAAAGAAAATAAACTTTTTTTTGGTTGAATAGTAACAAAATTAGTGTTAAACGCTGTAAAAATTACGAATGAAAAGAAATATATTCAGTGAATATAATGCACATAAATACATTTGTCTCTCAGTGACAGTTTGTTTTGAAAATTAAGAGAACAAAGATAAGGAAATAAGTCTTCTTTGGGACGTGATGAATATCCAAGAAACTAAAATTAATTGTCTGACATACGAATTTAGGCAGTTGGCAGGCACCATGGGCCCCGGCTCTGGAACCTTGGTGGCCAACAGTTACAGCCGCTTAGACCGCAAAATTGTTAGAGTAGCATAGGAACTAACTTTGTTATCCAATAAGAGCAGCAATAATTTACCCCAAGCTGGAAGTATTAAAAAAGACGCCGTTGTCACAGAGCATGTAGCGGGGTATTTCCTGACTGTATATACCGGGAAGACATCAAGGAACAAGCAGGCCGTGCAGAATTTCCCCATCAGTAACATAGGCGTCAATGTTACAGAGCGCGTGGAGTTTTTTTTTTGGGGGGTGGGAAGGGAGGCCTCAAAAGCGCTCAGTAAGGCCAAATTATGCAGCAAACTTGTGAGATAGCCTAGCTCTTCGCCAAGGTTGAAACTGTTAATGTCACAGCTTTCTCCATCTTTCAATGCGTGATGAAAATTCATACAATTCTTTAATAAAGTTTTCTCCTCAGAAAGTTGTTTCAGATCATAAAGGAAACTACAAAGTCCACACGTTGTTCAAACCGTTCTTCTTTTGACACTCTTAGTATCTATAAGCTGGTAGAACTCAACTTTGAACTTCGTTTCCGGGTTCGTAGTAATAACTTCATCTTCACCTTCGTAGCTGAACTGGCGTTTCCCACGACGAATGCGTGAAGACGACTTAAACGCTGGATGGTCATCAAGTTTTATAGCCATTTCCTTTGCTCTTATTAAAGCTTCTTTCATACCTTACATCCTTGTATTTTACAATGTAGTTACGCAAGCTGTTATCATCTTTTGGCCGCAACAATATCGCTACTTTTGCTTTGCATGTTCTTGTTTATCAGACTGACCTAGAGAAGAATGTCATGCCACACCACGATAGAAATGAGGAAACTATATTTGGTTAGTTTGGTCTGCGAAAGTAAGCACTTCACTGATGGACGAATGCCTGCATTCTCTTTCTTCGATTCAGTTAATGCAATAAGAGCATCGTAGACTTCAACTGTCTGGTTTCGAATAGCTCTAAAGCTGTCGACTCTGCACTCCCAGCATGTTTCGCAAAATGGTTTCACACAGTGAGATTTTTGACGCTGTCTGTGAAAAGCCCCCAACGATAACCAGAGGCAGAGAATAGAACATAAATTCTTTGTACAATGCTGATAGGGACATTGAGCGAATGATATCCGCATGGAACGAAAAAGGCTCTTGGGTTTATAGAGAGAATTTTCGCCTGCACACCCTTACTTTTCCTTTCGTGTTTGCGCCGTTGTCATACCCTTGACCCCGACAGTCTTGAATGTCGATTTCATATTTTTCAAGCGTTGACAGGATGACTGCAGAAAGTCCTTCTCTTGTGGTCTCGTTCACTGTTACGAAACTAATGAAATGTTCCTGAATGTTAACTTTGCCATCTGATCTGTCAATAAATCTTACCGTAAAAGACTCTTTTCAAAATGGCTTACCTCCGGCGTACAGTCTAATATAAGCGAGTAATACTTGCACTCTTCAGCCTTGCAAAATGTCTTCAAGAGTTTTTTTTACCATTAATGCAATTAATTCATTCTGGATTCTTTTTCCAACGTAATAGTTCGTTACTTCCTTCGATATACACCTCAAGTGCTCCTTCATACTTCGTCATACTATCCTAATAGCTCCACTAAACCTAGGAAGTTTCTGTTATTCTCCATATAGAGCCTTCAGATGAGCCACGAAAAGTCATATTATGTTTCGATAAGTAGAGCGTTACACTTAAAAGTCACTCTAAGACTTGTTTCCAGCGTTTCTGCTCATGTTCAGTTTTGCGTTGAAGCTCTGTGTCAATGCAAGCATTTCATTTCATTCTTCGTTCTGTTCCAACCCATGTTTGATATGATTGAAAATGATTGGGTGAATTTTCATAACTCAAGAGAATCGCCTACATGTGACTCCAGTCACTCGGTCCATCAAGTGCCAAGGATGATATTGGATTAGAGTCGAACAACTTACAACAAAAGCAGAATACTTTATCCGTAAACTTCGAATAAAGCAGCAGCGCCGCTTCAGGACTTCACCATTTTTAAACTTTCTACCCAGAAACACCAAAAAAAAAAAAAAAATGACGATTGTGGTCATCCAGAGGAAATGTCATGTTATTTAATTTTTCCCGGTTGAGTGTTTTCTTTTTTCTTATTTCCGAACATGCCCACCGTGTGGGAGGGGGGGGGGGGGGATGAGGAGCATGTGAGAGCCGTCTTGCTTTTCTGTTCTAATTCTTCTCTTTGTAAGAGGGCTCCGCTTGAACGAAATATAAGGATGTCACCTCGAGTTGGCTGAAAGCTGTTGTGGCTCCCTCATATCTTTGTAACTCCTTGTAACCCTCTGTCTGTCTGTGTGTCTGTCTGTGTGTCTGTCTGTGTGTCTGTGTGTGTTTGTCTCTCACATATATATATATATATATATATATATATATATATATATATATATATGTGTGTGTGTGTGTGTGTGTGTGTGTGTGTATATACATAAGAAGAGTGCGGAGGTTCAGGTGCATCGGATGCGTCTAAATCTTTTCACAATCAGATAAAACAAAGAAGTAAGTTTTCCGTTTTTCTCGTGATTGGTATTCTTGTTCTTCTGTAGTTTTAGGGGCAATTTTTTCTACGTGTCTTTTCCTACATTTCCTACTGTAAATGCATGTAATATATATATATATATATATATATATATATATATATATATATATATATATATATATATATATACGTGTGTGTGTGTGTGTGTGTTCTTGTAAAATCTAAAGATTTTCTAGGCCAATACAAACAGTGGATGGAGAGTACGTATTTGCATAGTGTGAATAAAGACATAATCTCTTTATCGTGCTTATCGAAATTTAAGTTCCCTTAACAAAGGATTCGATGCTGAATTTCGATGCTGAGTGAATCTAGGAAACGGGGAAACGCATTTCGTAATACAATTCTTTCAATATGAAACGATATACAAAGGAAAGATACCATGTGATACCATATAAATGGACAATGGAACCTAATTTTAGCTTAGCTTATCGTGAAAAGTTTTTTTTTGGTTGTTGAACTAAACCACGTCACTTTTGAACAGTGTATTATTATTGTTTTAATTGTTAAAAGTGTACAACTGCGAAAAGAAATTCGCTGAAAAAGTTGTAAAACTTCTCTTTTTCGGCAAACTTCTTTCCGCAACTGTACAATTTTCATTTCGGTAAAATATTGAAACTAACACCAGAAGTGATTTCTTTGCAATATCTCTGCGCAAGAATAAATAAAATGCAATTGAATTTCAAGCAAATCATTTCAGATATAAATTGAAACACTCTCCTCAAACGAAGACTGTACGAGTGTACGTAGATATCGTGACACATTAATTGTCCAAGACGATAATTACTCCGCTTTTACAGTATCGTTGAGTTAAGAATTATTATTTGAATTAATTATATATATATAATATTATATATATATATATATATATATAACTCATTTACTTTGTAAACTCTGTCTATTTTTTGTTTCTCCCTGAAGATGTGAATATATCACGAAAGCGCTCGGACTTCGTGTTTCCTTTTCCTTTTCCCTGTGGTTGTTTGCTTATATATATATATATATATATATATATATAATATATATATATGTGAATCATACTCAGACCTAGCGATGATAAAGAACGAGCTTCATTATTTTTTTAACTTTTAATAAATCACCTGTACATGAGAAGTACAGCAGATGGAGTTCAAAACGTCAGAAACAAATATTATTTATTACATGTAGTAAAATATATTTGTTAAGGAAATTCATATATATATATATATATATATATATATATATATATACAGGGCGTCCCAAAAAAATGTATACACACTTTAAATAATTATAAAGGCAGTGTTTATTAAAATACATTTCATTTTCAAAATGTAATAGAATCTACAGACATTATTTAATTGTTTTGTCAACGCCTGTTTTCAAACTGACGTCCGTTCTGGTCCAGGCACTGCTGATAACGCGAAGCAATGGAATCGCAAACATCACGAAACATTTCGTTTGGTATTTGTGTGCATTCTCGTTCAATGGCTGCTCTCAATTCAGCGACTGTTGCAGGTTTTATAGCGTAGACTTTGTCTTTTAAGTATCCCCATAAAAAAAAGTCTATGGTGTGAGGTCTGGTGAACGCGGAGGGTATTCTACGAAACCCCTTCGTCCAATCCACATCCACATCGTGCCAAGTACCACTCGCAATACTCCACTCTTCGGTCCGGATCATCATCATCTTCATTAATAGCATGGACTAATCTTGGAATGTAACTTTTCCATTGACAGCGCTTCAAAATGCGTTGGACAGACGATTCTGAAATTCCTACCTCACGACTCGCTTGCCGCACAGATTTTCTTGGACTTTGGTGATACGTTTCCAGTACTCTTTCTTGCTTTGTGGGGCTTGTCGATGTCCGTGGTCTTCCGGAACGCTTCTTGTGGACATTCTGAACAGTTCCATCGGCTTCAAACTTATCTCTAATTCGAGTGATGGTAAGTCGCGTTGGTGATCTGTTTGAAACTCCCTCCTAAACTGTCTTTGCACTTCAACTGCGTTTTCACACTTCCAGTAGCATTTTAGAATGAATTTCCTTTGTTCAAAGCTTAGTCTGACTGCCATTATTAATTCTAATGGGTTTAACTTGGAAAGAAAGAAACATCAATTGAGCTATCAGCTGTTAAAGTGTGTATACATTTTTTTGGGACGCCCTGTATATATATATATATATATATATGAATTGTTTTTGTAGTACTGAAGGAAACCTCACATATTCGTCACTCGAACATGGGGCAAAAAAGGAGCATAACTAAACTTCCAAATCTTTATGGAAAAAAAAGAAAAAAGTGAATTTAAAAAGGAACGATGGAACTTTCGAAAGCAGTTTTCTAAGTCAGCCCATTACAAACAGCTTAAAGAAGGATTGGCAAGACTGTAAAAAAAAAGTCGTGAAAAATAGGAAAAGGTAAAAAAAATTTGAAAGATAAAAATGTATTGAAAGAAAGTTTTAGATAATGAGAAACTTCGGGAAGTTGAAATAAATATGATGATTGCGTCTTTGCGCTTTCCTGGCTTCTCTTTTTTTTTTTTTAAATGCATTTCAAATAAGTTAATCTATAATAACGGGTTGTACGTTCTTTATTAGCGGAATACGCGTGAATAGAAGTAAGTTATTATATATTTTCTTTGCGTATTTTTGTATTTTCATTTTCTTTTGAAAGATAAAATTGAAGTCAACTTGTAAATTAATTCAATCGCGTAAGGAAATTACTCGGCTTTTCACGCGAAAGTGAAAAGACTGTTATGAGTTATCTTTTTGTAATTTCATTACACACACACACACACACACATATATATATATATATATATATATACACAACAACTCAGAATGGTTCCTTGAGAAACTTATATGTTAAACACAGACCGTGCATGGAACAAGGAACTCTTCTGGGAAATTACATCCACTATAGTTCGAATAAGTAATGATAAATGACAAATACTATAGTTTTTTCTTTTTCATGATGGAAAGCCCAACGTGGGCACCGGGTTACTCGCAAAGAGGCCCCAAAATATAGTTTCCCTCACCAGCTATCTGCAAACCCTAGATCCTGTCCCAAAGCTGGATCCTATCTGCTTTGCAGATAACTGGTGAGGGAAGCTATATTTTGGGGCCTCTTTGCGAGTAACCCGGTGCCCACGTTGGGCTTTCCATCATGAAAAAGAAAAAACTATAGTATTTGTCATTTATCATTACTTATTCGAACTATAGTGGATGTAATTTCCCAGAAGAGTTCCTTGTTCCATGCACGGTCTGTGTTTAACATATATATATATATATAGGGTGTCCCATAGGTCTGGCATCATAGGAAAAAAATAAAAAAAGGCAAAACAAAAGCTTTTATTTACAGAACGTGCTCAATATGGCCACCATTGTTTTCAATACACAAATTCAGACGTGATACCCAGTCAGCAAGCACACGGTGAATGATGTCAGGAGTAATGGTGTTACATGCCCCAATAATGCGCTGCCGCAAATGTTCAACACTCCTAATTTTCTCTGCGTATACCAGCGCTTTCAAGTGGCCCCAGAGATAAAAATCTAGTGGCGTGAGATCCGGGCTTCTAGCTGGTCATTGCACAGGCCCTCGACGTCCTATCTAATGACCAGGGAATTGTTGGTACAGGTATTCCCTTACTTTGGTGCTGTAATGTGCAGGAGCGCCGTCTTGCTGGAACCATGTTGGGAAATTTCCTTCTTCGTTCAAGACACTGGGAAATGCTTCTTCCTTGAGCATACGTAGGGAGGTGCCTCCAGTGACATGTTCATCGAAAAAGAGGGGGCCTATGATGCGATCCTTCCAAATGCCACACCATACCATCACCCGAGATGCACCTCGTTCCTTTGAAGAGGTATACCAGTGAGGGTTGTTTTGAGACCAGTAGCGTGTGTTCTGTCGATTTACCTCACCATTTCCATAAAAAAACAGCCTCGTCACTGAACAGAATGGTGGACGGGAAATTGGTATCCCGAGCATATGAATTATGGTTTGTAGAAATAGAAAAATATGAATTTTTCCTATGATGCTGGGCTTATGGGACACCCTGTATATATATATATATATATATTATATATATATATATATATGCGTCGGTGGTATAGTGGTTAGCGTCGCTGACTACAAGTCCATCGGCCCCGGGATCGAGACCTGGTGACGGCAGCCGGCGCGCAGCAAAACACAGCTGTTCATCCTTCCACACAATAAAGAAAGTGGTTGGTAGATAAATGGGTACCCTGGGGGGCCTAGTGGTTAAGACTCTGGGCTGCTGGTGGGGCGTGGTTCGGATTCCCCGTTAAACTGTAAGTCTAAAGTGGGGTGAAAAGCTTGACCTTCGTCAGAATGAACAATTCGGGCGGAAGCTAACCAAAGGTGTATATAAAACCTTGATTTTCACTCCCTTTTATATGTATATTGTATAGATACAGCGATGTTTGTCTCATGTTTATGCAGTTATATATTTATATAATTGTTTTGGTACTTTCCTGTTATCCCGGACCCCAGACGTTTTGTCGAAAACATCACAACTTAACCTAACCAATTGTCAAGGGCATACAGTTGACCTAATAGGAAAATACTGGTTTTTCTGTTATTATTAATAATCTTTTAAAGTCTCATTATGGACATACAAGAAATACGGTTACGTCAACTGTATGCTCTTGACAATTGTTTAAGTTATGATATTTTCGGCAAAAAGTCTGGGATCCGGGATAACAGGAAAGTACCATTTTTTTTTATATAGCTGATGATTGTAGTTGTGTGTTGTGTGTGTGTGTGTGTGTGTGTGCATTTAAGGTATGTACGGGTAATTTTACAGTTAATTTACAGTTTCGGAAAAAAGATCGCCTAGAAACTTAAAGCTCCTAAAAAGCATAAAAATTACTAACTGATAATATTCTCTTTTCCTCAGAATATTATTATTTTTTATTATTTTTGATAATAGTAATAATTTTTTCAAAACGAAACTAAGTCATTCCCAATTAGTAATTTTTCTACGCTTTTCAGAAACTTTACGTTTCTAGGCAATTTGCGAAGTTGTGCAACCTTATTTTTTTTAACTTAACGTTTGTATTTAGTTTTACAGAGTTAATGTATAACGTTACTCTATCCAATTATTTAAACAGTTACAGTACGAAGATAACTTCCTCTCTTTGTCAGTCGAAGCTATTAAGCTGTATTTGCATTCCTGTGAAATTACCCTTCCGAATCAAAGAGAAATTACAAGGACCTTTTAATTATATTTTTGCAACAATTTCCGCTTAACAGATGAATACAGTTCACGCGCTTTTCATTTTTAGGTTTTATATCAAATGGATATCTCCACTGGATGAAAATATAAACATGTTCATTATTTCCAGGAGTGACTAATCCGCGAAATTTACGGGATACATATTTAAAGAGGAAAGTTTCTGTTCCCGCGCTGATTCTGTCCAATTTTGTCCTTCACAAATGGCGGGTCATTTCGCGTGAAAGCGTGTTTACGAGATTGAATTTAAGCCTTATTTATTAATGCATAAATGGTGTAAGTTCCATCCTCTTGTAACCTAATTTTGTGACTTTTTTTGGACCTTTTCCAGTTTGTGTACCGTTTTTCATATAATTTATTTTTGCTTCTTTTCAGATCAAAAATGACTGATCAAAAATGAGTTCTTGATAACCTAACCTAACCTAACCTAACCTAACGTAACCTAACCTAACCCACATTATAACTTTCGTCACTTGGGCACAGGATGTTTACTATGCTGTATGTAATGTATTGTAGAAAATGGTACATAAACTGGAAAACGTCCCTTTTTTTGTACGAAAGTGTCTTTTACACAAAATGGTTTATTCGAAAGGATAGCACCCCATCGAGAGGTGAGCTTATATAATAGAATAAAAAAAAAATTCTAGTAACCCCGACGATACTTTTGAGCAGTAGTCCTGTGGGACAGTGATTCTTCCTCACATAAATTCTTCTGCCACTTAAGCCTGTGGAAGGTTATGCTGGCAATATTTATTGTCCGCGTACAAAATTTATGGTCCTCTACAACATAAATCTACCTGCTTGCTTATGGTGCTCACAGTATCTCAGGTGTTATAAAGTTTTTGTTTATACTCTGCTTATAGTTGTTTATAATGTTGTATCGCTGTGATAGCATAACCGCCGTGATCATCCTATTTGATGCAAGAGCTTTAGATAATGGAACGAAGGATAGGTAGAGAGGGTGTGCCAGTCTTCATCTACGTGTTTCCGTGTGTGTGTGTGTGTGTGTGTGTGTGTGTTTGTGTGTGTGTTTACACAGCCATTCATAGTCAACAGCCAATAAATCCAATACAGTTACAGGCCTTTCATAAGAATTTGTCAACTGAGGGTAGTCACAAACTTCCACCAATTTTTTTTTACCGTGTGTGTGAATGGCAAATGCTTTTGCCTTTCTACGTCATGTTCATTAATATTATTAACTATAAAATCCCCATCGTAAAATATTGAATAAAACTGAAAAGATTAAAACCATATAAATGCAAATCCCTAATGGGGATGAGTTAATTAAACATGTCGCCATTTAACCATGCATATAAATTAGCAATTGCAATTTGTTTAAATTGGAAGTCGAGAAAGACTGGCTGAAGACTAGCCGGCTGTTCTCTCTCTCTCTCTCTCTCTCTCTCTCTCTCTCTCTCTCTCTCATTCTTTTTTTCTGTTACTCATTTATTTCAAACTTCTTAATGAGTTAAAAGAGTTAATTATATTTTTAACCATCTTTTTGTTCTTCCACTTCAATTAATTAATTACTTTTTGTATTGCATTAAACAAACTTCGAGTTAAAAAATCCAATATCTTTTATACTTCACTCTCTTTTGTAACAATAACGTAACAGTAACGATTCAACTACTATTATGAATACATACTCTTCCTCATTATACTGAATTCTTAAGAAAATTTATAACAAAGCATTATATCACATGTTGACAAGAGGGAAGTTGTAGTATTATGATGGTTTTTAAATGAAACCTACACGTATAGTATAATGATAATAATGAACATGATATGTGTGTGTGTATATAATGTAAACATAGTGTAAACATATGATACGTAAGTCATTTACTTTAACGTCCGCGAGTTTACTACTGTAAATTATAACCATAACACTTAAACGTAATCATTCATTATAAATATATAAACGGTTTTAGATGCGATATCAGTTTATTTCAGCAATTAATCACCCATTTGTATGTTTAAGGAAAAACACATTCAGTACCCCTAAATAATGAAAAGGGACCTTCGATCCTTGAGGAACTTGCGAGTAAAAGAATGACAGACGCTCATTATCAGGCGAGTCGTAATTACAAGAGGAATGTTCAAGGCCATGATACGAGGTTTATACTGTATATATTACACTCTCCTACAAGGAAATGAAAAGACTGACACTTGACACTGATGAGCAAACAAGATAAAAGTTCGTCTCCAAATAAAAAATCTCAAACTTACGACTGCATTCACTTTGATACTTGATAACTTTAATAATAATTTGCTCGTCCGAGAGCTCGTTCTTCCCTCTCTATTATTAAGAAAACTAAAACTATTTTGTAAACTTCAAGATCATATGATGTTGGGCGTCTTTTAGTGTATATATATATATATATATATATTATTTTTTTTTTACAGTCAAAGTATGTAACCAGCCATTTCGCGTAATGGCTGAAACTTTTAATCATTTAATGGCTGTTTCACTTGGTCATTTCGAGAAATGACTAAAATCTTCAGCCATTACGCGAAATGGCTGAAATTCCACCTTGGTCATTTCGTGAAATGGCTAAAATGACTTTTGTCATGAATTCATAGAAATAACAAACATCACAATAAAATTGGAAACCTTTATTTAACTAACTAAATCTGCTAAAACATATATACATTCACAGGTTTCTTCAAATAAGTGAGAAACACTCTTCAAATACACATTTGAACACATTTGAACATTTTTCGAACACATTTGAATTTGAATTTTCAATATAGAGGTTTTCAAATACTAACCGGGCTCTTCAATGTTATTCCGATGTCCGTCACTGAAGGCCCGGTTAGTTCAACTGTATGCCCTTGACAATTGATTAGGTTAATTCGTGTTATTTTCGTTAAAACTAACGAAAATAACACAACTTACAAGATCATTTGCCCGGTTAGGTCAACTGTATGCCCTTGACAATTGGTTAGGTTACAGTTGACCTAACCAGGCATACAGTTGACCTAACCAGGCATACAGTTGACCTAACCGGGCAAATGATCTTGTACGAAATGACCAAGGTGGAATTTCAGCCATTTCGCGAAATGACTGAAGATTTTAGTCATTTCGAGAAATGACCAAGTGAAACAGCCATTTCGCGAAATGACTAAAAGTTTCAACCATTACGCGAAATTGCTGGTTACACACTTTGACTGTAACATATACTGTATATATATATAATATATATATATATATATATATATATATATATATATATATATATATATATATATATATATATATGTTACACGCTTTGACTGTAACATATATATATATATATATTAGGGTTGTTATAAAGTCCTGGATGGTTTTTAAAAATAGATAATTCTTTAATTGTTGCAAAAACAACAAAATAGCACATATGAAAATCTGACTCTTAAGGTTTTTTACATAGTTCACACCCACACTTTACGCTTCAATATATCCGCAAATATCACACCAGCACAATACAGCTTTCGAGTTTATTCTTTTTTTCGTTGGTTGCAGATAGATGCACCCGACTTAACTCCTCTGTGGCTTCAGCTGAAGAAAAAGTAAACTGCGTGTTGTGGTTAGCCCAGATGAAATCTATTACTGCAGTGAAATTCAAGTTCCGGGCACAGTACAACAAAAATACACCATCTGAACCTACAGTAAGAGAATGGATGAAAAAATTTAGAGAGACAAGTTCAGTGCATGACAGACCGCGTTCCGGTAGACCAGCTATCAGTGAAGAGAGCATAGCATCTGTTCGAGAAGCGTTCGAAAGAAGCCCAAAAAAGTCACTTACCAGTGCTACTAGAGAAATGAACAACCCAGTCTCAACAGTCCGTAAGATTTTAAAGGTGAAGTTACATCAACATCCCTATAAAGTTCAAGTTGTTCATGATTTAATAGAGGATGATTGTAGTGCTGGGCTTGAATTCCGCGAAGAATTCTCACAAGAATTAAAGAAGATCTGAACTTTTTGAACCCGTTAACATTTTCTGATGAAGCAACATTTCATCTCAGTGCCATAATTAACCGCCACAATTGTCGTATTTGGGAAAATGAAAAAATGAAAAACCACAGGAATGTGTAGTGTGCCTCAAGAAAATCCCAAGTCATCGGCTCGTTCTTTTAGAGGAAGCAACTGTGAACTGAGAGCGATATCTTGAAATGTTGTTGGAAAACTTCTTTCTTGCACAGTTGGTGGCCTCAGAGCCTTGTGAACCAAACAATTTTCGAGCATGACGGAGTCCCTTGCACTATTCTCGGAACGTCAGGGAGTTTTTGAATGAAACATTCCCTGGAAAATGTATTGCATGGCTGCCCCGATCATCTGACTTAACCACCTTAAACTTCGTTATGAGATCATGTCAAGAACGTCGTTTACTAAACTCGGCCACAAGATTTAGCATAACTGAAAGCACGTATCGAAACTGTAGTGCATCAAATCACGCGGCAAAATATTGAGAATGTTTTCCAATCAGTACAGAACAGAAACAAACGCTGCATTGCCCAAGATGGAGGATATGTTGAAACGTAAAGTGCGGGTGTGAACAATGAAAAAACCTAGAGTCATAAATTTTTATGTCATATTTTTTTACTTTAAATAATTAAAAAGTTATTTATTTCTAAAATCCTCTCCCGGACTTTATAACAACCCATATCATGCATGAATCCGCACGATTTTCCATGATGAAAAAAATCGCCCCCACCAAGGTTCAAACTCAAAACCTGTTGAATAGAAAGTGATTACGCTAGCCACAACACTACAACGGGATAAAAGTTAACACAACCTGTCATACATTCAAACTATCGTACGGATTCATGCATGATATTCCATTTATGACACCACAGTGTTGCACCACATAGTTTGAATTAAATGCTAGTCATTACTTCGAGCGAGGGAGGGTTAACACGTAAAATGCCTCTGGACGTGGAAGTGTTTCCTCTCTTGTTTAAATGTATGACAGGCTCTGTTAACTTTTATCCCGTCTTAGTGTAGTGGCTAACGCTCTCACCTTCTATTCAAGAGGGTGTGGTAGGGGGACGATTTTTCATATATATACTGTATATATATATATATATATATATATATATATATACTGTATATATTAACAAGGCCTGGAAGTGTCACCACGCATGGCGTATGAAGCGCCCCAGGTGTGGAAGTTTGCCATGTGTGGAAGCACTGGTCCACCAGGACGCCTCTCTTATTCAATAACTTCTGTACTTTACATCCGGGTTGTTTTCTGCCTTCTCACCCAATATCCTTGGGAAATTAGATTTTTTATAATATATTATATATAATATATATATATATATATATATATATATATAATCGTCGATGCATTCATAGTTTAAGTGGAAGTACATATACTGTGTATATATATATATATGGAAACTCAGAAAAAATTAAATGATAACCAACATGGGTTTCGGTCAGACAGATCATGCCTATCACAACTAATGGAACACAACAACAACATTATTGATGCACTGGAAAGTAATGAAAACTATGATGTAATATACACCGATTTTGTCAAAGCGTTCGACAAGTGTGACCATGGAATCATAATACATAAACTGAAATATATGGGAATAACAGGAAAAGTAGGGAAATGGGTATATAATTTCCTTAGTGAGCGGCGGCAAGTCGTTACAGTACAAGGAATATCTTCATCAGAATCAGAGGTCCTCAGCTCAGTACCACATGGAACAGTATTAGCTCCACTACTCTTCATAATCATGCTAACTGACATAGATGAGGACGTTACCAGAGACAGCACAGTAACATCCTTTGCTGATGACACAAAAATCAGTAG
This sequence comes from Bathynomus jamesi, assembly GCA_023014485.1. Lineage (NCBI taxonomy): Eukaryota > Metazoa > Arthropoda > Malacostraca > Isopoda > Cirolanidae > Bathynomus > Bathynomus jamesi. The sequence continues at coordinate 393,843 of JAJOZX010002172.1, forward strand.
AAAAATAAGAAACCCAGAAGATATAGGATCTCTACAAACCGACATGAACAGAATCTACAAGTGGACGGAAGACAACCGTAACAACAGCTGTTACGGTACGGAAAAAGAGAGGACCTAAAATACATAGAATATTATACCCCAAATGGACAGGAAATTCAGAGAAAGTCTAAAGCAAAAGACTTAGTGGGTTGTGATGACTGATGATGCGAAATTTGAAACACAAAATAAGATAGCAGTAAACAGAGCAAAGAGAGTAACTGGGCAGATACTGAGAACCTTTAAACGAAGGGATAGGAATATAATGATTCCTCTACTGAAAACACTGATCATACCCAAATTGGAATACTGCTCGTTCCTAACATACCCATATAAAAAAGAAGACATTAGACAACTAGAAGGGATTCAGTGAAGCTTCACAGCCAAGATCAAGGGGTGCAAAGAACTAAATTACTGGGAAAAGTTACGCGAATTAAACCTATATTCACTGGAAAGTAGGAGAGAGAGATACACCATTATTTACACTTGGAAAAAAATGGAGAAACTAGTCCCTAATCTTATTCTGAACCCTGTAACTCCCCAAACAACAGTGGAAAGTAGAAAAGGAAGACTGTGTTCGTGTTCCCAAATTAAAGGCTAGACAGGGAACATCCTTAACCCTGAAAGTAAATAGTTTTGTTGTGAGAGGACCAAAACTGTTTAATCAGCTGCCCAAAGACCTAAGGAATACGAATGGTGTTGCCATGGACATCTTCAAAAGAAGATTAGACGCCTGGCTCAGAACAATCCCTGATGCCGGGCGTACCTAGCTATGTGAGGTGGAGAGTACAAGAAACCAACTCACTACTTCACAGGCCAACTCGAGAGGAGGGGCAACAAGCTTGACCTTCGTGAAATGAAGAATCATCGCACGGAACATTTGAAAGGTTGAAATGGTTGAAAGGTATATGATAATGATAAACTTTATTGGCAGGAGACAAATCCCATAAAAGTACAATATTCATGAAGGTAATAAACGATACGACTTATCTGAAAAAATAATGTATATATATATATATATATATATATATATGCTGCAAATCCACAAGGAAAAAGAAAAACGATTCCAAGGCGTTTCGTGTATTCAAAGCTACACCTCGTCAGGGAATGAAGATAAAAGGCGAGAAGCCCATAAATATATACAAAGTACAGGAAAACCAAAACAATTAGCACATACTTAACAAGGGTTAATGAGAGGCAAAAGAAATTTTAACATGATGTCGTCAATGTTATACGTCCCCGCACTGTTATTGAAAGTGTTTTTAAAATGAATAAATGCACATTCTAGAATATTTCTTTCTATTATATCTCTGTTTTTAACAAGCGCTTTAGAACTATCCCACTTGATGCTATGGTTACATCTATACATATGGTTAAATAAAGCATTGGAAGTATTAGCTGTTCTACACGCATATTTATGCTGTTTTACCCTAATATCTAACGTTTTACCGGTTTGGCCTATATATACTGAGTTACATTGTGTACATCCAATCGAATACACACAGCCAACAACATTATCAGGGCTATTCTTTATTAGGCGTGATTTAACAGTATTATTATACTTAAAGATTACATTAATGCCAATTGCTTTAAGTACCGTTGGAAGGTATTGAAAATTAACATGGTAAGGTAGGCTAAGGATATTTTTACGCTGAAATTCCTTTACAATTACATTATTATAATACCTATTCTTGGCTTTCTTAAGACAGTTATCTAAAAATGAAGTAGGATAACATAATTTAGTACCAATATTCATGATATTGCATAACTCGGAATCTAAAAATTCAGGACTGACAACTCTCAATGCTCGAAGAAACATAGCAGAGAAAATAGAGGATTTAATCGAAGGATGATGGTCAGAATAAAAATGCACATAAGAGTTATTATTAGTAGGCTTACGGTAGACTTCATATTTGAACTGATTAGAGCATCTCCAAATGTGTAGATCAAGAAAAGATAGGCTTCCATCATTTTCTTTTTCAACTGTAAACTTAATAGATGGGACTAAATTGTTGAGCCTACCATGTTAATTTTCAATACCTTCCAACGGTACTTAAAGCAATTGGCATTAATGTAACCTTTAAGTATAATAATACTGTTAAATCACGCCTAATAAAGAATAGCCCTGATAATGTTGTTGGCTGTGTGTATTCGATTGGATGTACACAATGTAACTCAGTATATATAGGCCAAACCGGTAAAACGTTAGATATTAGGGTAAAACAGCATAAATATGCGTGTAGAAAGAGCTAATACTTCCAATGCTTTATTTAACCATATGTATAGATTTAACCATAGCATCAAGTGGGGTAGTTCTAAAGCGCTTGTTAAAAACAGAGATATAATAGAAAGAAATATTCTAGAATGTGCATTTATTCATTTTAAAAACACTTTCAATAACAGTGCGGGGACGTATAACATTGACGACATCATGTTAAAATTTCTTTTGCCTCTCATTAACCCTTGTTAAGTATGTGCTAATTGTTTTGGTTTTCCTGTACTTTGTATATATTTATGGGCTTCTCGCCTTTTATCTTCATTCCCTGACGAGGTGTAGCTTTGAATACACGAAAGGCCTTGGAATCGTTTTTCTTTTTCCTTGTGGGTTTGCAGCATTTATTCATTTCACGTGTTTTATTGTGAAATTCATCCCATATATATATATATATATATGTATATAACTCGGTAGGGCTGCTGCACTGACCAACCTTACTTAAAGCTGAATGGTTATTTTTAACTAAAGGAAAGTGTCCAGAGACGTCAACCTTAAAGTTTGAAAATCCGTGGAATTTCTCAGTGTGCCTGATTTTGATAACTGGAAATATATCCCACATAAGGGAGGTTGAGACAGTTTTCCCCGAGTTTATTATTATTATTATTATTATTATTATTATCATTATTATTATTATTATTATTATTAATAATGAGACCGTGAGACCATGAGACAGACTTAAAATCCGTGAGACTCACGGAAAATCCGTGAGAGTTGACATGTCTGGGAAACTCCTCTTTGGAGTGTCAGCTCACCAGCGGGAGTATCGCGGCAGAGCCCGCGCGACTGCTTTCAGGACCCCTCCTTTGGCTCTTTATTCAAGAAGAGTCCAAAAATTTTCTTTGCTTTTGAAACTAATGAAGTAATATAATAATTATATAATTTGAAGTAATTAATGAGTTGGAGTTCATATTGAAACCAATCTGAGTTAAAATAATTCGGTAGTATTTGTAATGTACCAATCAATATCGCATTTATAAGCATTGTCCATAATTTTCCAAAATATATGTCAAAATCCAACAACAGAATCAAGTTTTTTATATTAAACAACAACAACAACGTTTCAGGTATGTACTACCACCACTTATCAAGTCAAGTAAATAAATAAATATCAGAATGGTATGTCGCTATTATCAAATAATAACGTTTTACCCTTCATTTTATGCTGAAAATTAAGGCATTTTATATTATTTCAAAATTATTTAGTTTTCGAATCTACAGATGTTGGTCTACGAGTATGATCAATATTGCAGAAAATTTGCCAGATTACTGGAAATCATTTCAATTTTTTTTTAAAAGCTTGGAGTCTTTTACAGCAAATAAAATGAAAATTAGAGAATATGCGCTGTGATAGAATAATCCTGCGAAGTAATACTGTAAAACCGCGTTCGGAACTTTCGCCGCAGGACTTTTCGCCGCAGGACTTTTAGCCGCAAGGAAATTATCCGCAAGGAATTTTCGCCGCTGCAAAAGAATTTTTAAAAAATAAAAAATAAGTTGACGATTGGTTAGGTTAAGTCGTAATATTTTCGTTAGTTTTAACGTTTTATTTGATGGATTCATTTAAAAAATGTCTCCTAAAGATCCTAGCGTAGTTTACGTTCTATTATGTACTTTTGCAACATATCCATATTCTTTTGCCTCCATTTTCTAATATTTCTTGAAGAAGTTGCAATTGATGGCATTAGATAACAACCTGCATCATCTAGGCTTGCAGAAGCATCGGCAATTAGTGATCTTGCAGATAATTGGGAGTTAGTAGCAGTCGTTTTCATACTTGCTATTGTGGCGTACACTTTAGGCTTTGAAGGGTTTGCAGAATGACTATGCTCACCAAATGTTTTGCAAATTACTATTTTAGCGTCACTTTCTAAAATTGTATGCACTCTTGCCTTGCAGTTTTTTATTTCACACTTCCAATACGATTTTTTATCACATTTTCTGTCGATTCGGTACACGTAATTAACATCGTCAACTAATTTTTCTCCTCCTCGGCTGCTTTTAACTGTATATGGCATCCTAGAGGGCTTAAGTAATGGAATATAAATGTAAGCACTGCACCGAAATAAACTATTGTCGGTGGAGCTTAGGGGTAGACCAGTTAGCTCAAAGACAAGGGCATATAATTTTATAAAACTTTGACAGTATCTGTTATTGCATGTGCAGTATCACTTTAAACCATCAAAAATGGTTTTTAATAACCTAAGGGTTCAAAACCTTTGAAGTACATGAAATCACTTATTTAAGAGAATGAATAAATGAAAATTTCCAAGTCATCCAAACCCGACGTATTAGAGAGTTCAGAAAATTTGGTAGGCTTATATTTATATATCTATACAAATTATATATTTTGCGGCGAAAATTCCTTGCGGCGAAAATTCCTTGCGGCGAAAATTCCTACGGCGAAATGTCCTGCGGCGAAAAGTCCTGCGGCGAAAAGTCCTGCGGCGAAAATACCTAGATTGCTGTAAAACAGCATGCGAATATTTAAAGAGTGGTAGTGGTGTTCATACTAAGCAGAGGAATTGTAGGTTAAATGAAAATGTAATAATTGAGGAATTAATTGAAAGTAAAAGAAAACTGAAGTGTTGATAATTAATTTTTTGATACGCATAAAAATTTAATTAGTCTAATTGTGAAATAATAGTGCTTTCACATAAGGGATAATAGGTTAGTTGAAGTACCTGATAGCGTTGCAGTGAGCTTTAGCGCATATTAACTTCTTTTTTGTTTCGTTGCAAGATGATGGACTTTTTAACCGGAATGGACCATTTTAGCCTTTCTTGGCGCAGTTTGTCTGGCTGCGTGTAGATGGATCAACCTTGACATCAGTAGTGTCTTGTAGTTCTGCAGTAAGGCAGCTGTTGGGTTTACGTCGAGTATTAAATAAGACATTTTGATACCTTTGACGTTCTTTCACGTCTGCGCTTATCATCAATGATCCCAGTTTCAAAATATTTCTTGATTAGGTTTTGAACGCATGTTTTAGAAACCTCCGTGTTTTCATTAATTTCCCTTTAACTGTACTTTTCTTTGTATATCGTTATTAGAATATATTTTGCTTCATCAGAAAAAAGTATGATTTGAAGTCATATTTCATAAATGAATTTGAAAAACAAAAAACATTACTAAAACTCATTCTTAAGAAAATTATGCCCAATATTTCGTACCGCGAAATAACGTCTTTTACAAATATTTACAAAAGGAAATTTACAAATTCAGAGAAAAAAGAAAAATCTGCTTGTGAAATTCAGTTTGCATTTAGCAACATAAAATTTGGGTGCACTTTCAAAAAATTTGAGTGATATGCATCTAAACATTACTATGACGTCATTAGAGTTAAACCAGATAATTAAAGTGTACTCTTCCAGCGCACAAGAGAGAATGGTCTGGAAATTGGCCGAAATCCGTTAGGTATGAGTGGGCATGGTAACTGGAGCCTTTTTCATGCGTGTCGCTGTGGGACACGTGACCCATGTTGTAGCTCTGGGACCCCCAGAGTCCTTCCTTCCTTGCTCCCCTCCCTAGAGGAATGCGAATCCCGTGCTCCCGATTGCTCCGCTCCATCCTACTGCCATAGATTTACACCCGGAGACACTCCCAGTGCCATCTACCAAGAAACAGCTGGTTGGAGGTACGTGGCATATTGACGACGATATCGATGCCATAGGTGCCAATGGTAGGACATGGCAGTTATGGCGGAGGGCATGATGGCATGAGAGTAGTCAAATGCCCCCAGAGCGGCACTGGAATAGTCGTAGCCCATGGCATGGTTGGCACTCTGCCAAGAGGACGAATTGTGGTAAGCAGACATAATTACATCATTTTCGTAGAGCCGTTCCTTCAGTAAGAACTAGAACCTTAAGCCTCTCTCTCTCTCTCTCTCTCTCTCTCCAAAACACACATACACAATATATATATATATATATATATATACAGTATATATATATGTGTGTGTGTGTGTGTGTGTGGTGTGTGTGTGTGGTGTGTGTGTGTGTGTGTATACAGTATTCATATCTCCAAATTCACGGAGCCGAAATAAATGCGAAAATGGATCGAAATATCTAACCGAAGAGTGAATCCATTTTCCGTTATTTTATTCTCTTCATTTCCTTCATCTCCGGAGGATGCGTGACATGTTCACATTCATATGTGGGATGACACAGATATTTGCCAAGCAAATGAAGGAGAGAGAGGTCGTTCATATATATATATATATATATAATTCAGTGGCGACTGGCGTATAGGAGCGATGGAGCGGTCGCTCCCCCTTGCTTGAAACGATAAATATTAATTTAACAGATAAAAAATATATTAATTTTAAGATATTAAAATAAATATTCTTGAAATATATTTTAAAAATTCATGTGGCATATCATGATTCATGAGGCATTTTGAGTAAGCCTTCATACAGTACATAATATTCTAAACTTATAGCATAGCTTCAAACAGCGTATCGCTGTTTGAATACAAAATAATATTGCAGTCGAATGGAGCGATAGATTTTTCGCTCAAGTAAATATAAATTATATTTTACTGTTGTAATGAAAATATAAGTACAATCGCGAATTTTTTTTATAACAACAACTTTATTTTTACTAATAGTTACTTCAGTAATAATGATATAAGCCATTTATATGTATTTTATTGAAATTATTACTTATTTGTAATTAACTAGAATTGTACGTCTGGCATAGCCGCATATGTTAATACAAGTACTCTTGTGAGCGGCAGTTGGATTCGCGCTAGCCTTTTGTGAGTCCGTGTTGTCGTACAATTTTATGAAATCGCACCCCCATACATTTATACCACGAGTCGCCACTGATATTATATATGAAATTGAACTCAGAATGGTCCCCTGAGGTTTTTTCATGATACACACAGACCGTGCATGGAACAAGGAACTCTTCTGGGAAAATTAGATCCACTATAGCCCGAATAAGTAATGGTAAATGTTTGTCATTTACCATTACTTATTCAGACTACAATGGATTTAATTTTCCCAGAAGAGTTCCTTGTTCCATGAAAATGAAAATTATAAACTGTATTAGCAGACCAATAGTGCGTATAACGAATAGTAAGAATACAAACTTAAAAATTGAAATAAAAATATAAATACCAAGAACAAAAATACAAATAATGAAAAATAACAATGTCGGAGTCAAGTGGAGCTACAGACAAACGTTTTCATACCATGAATTCCATAGCTCAAATGACATATGGCAGTGCAGATGAATAGCTTGGATAATCGGGGTGCCTGTTTTTTTTTTAATTCTTTGCATTAAACTGTAATGAGTATGTCTTGTTACCTCCAGTAGGCTCGGGACATTGTGGTTAACAAACATTTGCGAAGCTGAGAATCTTTTGGGGTAACTTATATAGGAGTCGAAAGATCTGTTATAAAGCAAATTAGGGGTTCTGCCAGAACTTTTTTTAGAATTCGCTCAGAGTTGCTGCCCGTATATATTAATGCAGAAGGTACGAAATAGGGTGACTTTAGCTTCACTTGCACAGGATCGGAAGTTCCTTATACTGGGTGATCCAGATAAATGGGACCCATAAAAAAAAGCCAAATATTCTTAATATTTAATTCCTTTCATAAAAAACTATATATCATTCGAAAGAGTAGAGTTACAAGTTTATTATGAAATATTTATTTTTTTAAAATGACTCCTTTCAAATGTGCTCCATTAGTTTGCCAAGCATTCCAGTGTTCTCGCTTGTAAGTTCTGCATCACTTTTGCAAGAAGTGCGGTGGTATGGCCTGTATCTCATTTATGATGGCGGCCTTCAATTCTTGCAAGGTCGTTGGGTTATTTCTGTAGACCCTACTCTTTAAATATCTCCAGAGATAATAATCTAAGGGAGAAAAATCCGGAGACCTTGCGGGCCTTCAACGTCTCCAAATCTTGAGATTAACTCGCCTGGAAACGTTTGACGCAAAACTGCCATGCAGTTCCTCGTGGTATGGCAGGTAGCTCCGTTTTGTTGGAACCAGTGGTTTTAGACAAAGATCTCTTAATTTAGGAATAAGGAAATCGGTCAACATTTTTTCGTAGCGATCACCATTTACAGTGACCGTGTTTCCGGTGGAATCCTCGAAAAAGTACGGCCCTATGATCTGAGATGCAGTAAGACCACACCAAACAGTTACACGCTGACTATACAGCGGGACTTCGGTAATATTCAATGGATTTTCTGTTGCCCAGAAACGACAATTTTGTTTGTTTACAGTTCCATTCAAGTGAAAATGGGCTTCGTCTGACCTAATCAAAGTTGCTAGAAAATTGGTGGTGTCATTTACCTTCTGTTGGATCCATTGACAGAATTGTCGTCTTCGTGCGAAATCTCCATCGTTTAGTTGTTGCACTGTTTGAATTTTATATGGAAAGAGCATTAAATTTGGCTTGAATATACCGTGTGTTGTTCCATATCCAACTCCTAACAGCTGAGAAGCACGTCTGATGCTTATGTTAGGATTATCCTGTACAATTTCATGAGTTCTGTTTGATCTCGTCTGTCCTTGCTGTGCGCACTCTTCCAGTTGGTTTTCTTTTTCCAATGCTGCCAGTTAGGGAAAAATTTCTGACACACCGACGGATTACTTTCTTAGAAGGTGATTTTGACATCTGAAAATTTGTCTTGAAAGATCTTTGAGCTGAAACTACACTTCTTCCATGCTCATAATATTGCTCAGTTATGAAACGCAGCTGTTCCACAGTCCATGCAGTCATCTTGAAGGGTTTTTTAACTAACACTTTTATTTTGTTTTGTATCTTATCTTGTCTTGTATTGTCAAAACCTATACAATCCTGTACAAACTTGTAGCTATCCTCTTTCGAATGATGGGTATGATTTTATAAAAGGACTTATACTTTAAGAGTTACAGGGGTTTCTTTTGGGTCCCATTTCTCTGGATCACCCTTTATAATAGTCATTTTTTGTTACCACCGAAATTTCAGTATTGTTTTCTTACCTCTAAGTAAGTAAAGTAGCTGGTGATAATTTGACCCAAATACTTAAATTCCTGTACTTCCTCTATCGGTTCACCTTTGATTTGGAAACTAATATCAGCTGATTGATTAGAGCTTTTGGGATGAAACTTCCTACCCTTAGTTTTTGTAACATTAAAAAGCATATCATGGTTCTATGAGTATAATTCGCAGATTTTTAGAAGACAATTCAGACCTTTAACACAAGAACTTATTAACACCATATCAGTGGCATAGATAAATTATTTATTCTCATGTTATCTCAGCAACATCCAATTTTTGTCTCATTAAGTGAACTAATTAAACCAACAATATACACATTAAACCACGGAGGAGAGAGAGCAAGGATCCTTGCTTCACTTCGCAGGGGCAAATCAAAACACCCAGACAATACATTGCCCTGTCTAAGCATAAACGATTGGTGGGGATAACTAAATTTCAATATATTTAATGTAATATTTAATGTTATATTTAATGTAATGTAATATGTACAAAGGAACTTTCCTGTTCTCTATTTTTTTAAATAAAATATTGTGGTTCACTCTATCATATGCCTTACATTATATCCAAGAAAGAATTATAAATAGTTGAATTACTGTCTGTATATTTAAATACAGTTCTGTCTCCTAAGACCACTTACTTTACCCGTTTTAATTATAAACAAAGATGAAGAAGCGATTGTAGTTGCATTGCATCAGCAGAAGCAAGATGAACCACAGGCTTATAATACGCGTTCTTCTCCTCGCCCAATTGCTCACATCAATTCCTACAATTTATCATGGTCAGTCTTCGACGAGTGGACTAAACCAAGATTTATAGACCATGTTTGTATTTGCATATTTATTATGAAGACTCTACAAACCAGTAAAAAGATTTTACATATATGTGTGTGTGTGGTGTTGTGTGTGTGTGTAGGTGTGGGTGTGTGGGTGTCACTACCATTCACCAAATCATTTTTTTTTAATTAATATTTTATGACGCGAAACGGCAAAATGAATTTTAATTGTAAAGCTTTTTCGATTAATTATTTATTTATGAATAGTCAAAAATTCAGGTCAAGTATTTGACTTAGAATAAGAAATCCTATTCAGTTTTTGTCGGGGGCACACTTCGCAGCAAAACTTAAATTCATTTCAGTGTAGTTCGTCTTCTTCAGATAAGTTGGTGATTTATGGGTCCACGAATCGATGTATAAAGGATGACCAAAAAACCTTCCTAGATTGTCATGGATGGAGGAGGTCGTTGTTTTAGAATATTTTAGGCGTTATTGTATCAGTATTTAATTTCCATTTCCCTTCCTTTCTTGAGAGAGAGAGAGAGAGAGAGAGTTACAAGGTTACAAGGAGTTAAAGGAAAAGAAGCACCTCAAAAGGCCTTGCGGCCCATACCGAGGAGGTATCAATGGCAACGGGTGCCACGGAAAATTTTCTACACCCTCAAATAGTGTGCAAGATTTGGTCTAACCTTTTCTTGAACTGATCCACAGAGGAACTGTTCACAACTTCTGAAAGTAACCTGTTCCACGTGTCACAGATCTTATAGGTAAAGTAATTCCCACACACACTAGCCCTAAACCGTTTCAAATCCAACTTCCAACCATTGTTGTGAGTTGAATTATCATTTAAGCTAAACATGCTTCTAAAATCGACATCGTTGAACCCGTGCAAGAGCTTGAAAACCTCGATGAGTTGACCGCGCAGCCTCCGAGTTTCCAGCGAAAACAAGTTCAGGGCGCGTAAGCGTCGATTGTAGCCCATATGCCTAACGGGAGGAATTAACTTTGTAGCCCTCGCCACTCGCTCCAGCCTCTCACCAGCCTCTCAATATCTTTCCTGAGGGTGGGCGACCAGAACTGCACAGCATACTCCAGGTGCGGCCGAACCAGGGAATTGTACAGAGAGAGCACAATCTCCTTGTTCCGAAACTGAAATTGCCTCCTGATATAGCGCAGCAGCTTCTGGGCTTTCTTTTCCACCTCTACGCACTGTTTCGTAAACTTAAGGTCGCTGCTAATTAGCACACCCAAGTCCTTTTCCAAATCAGTCGCCTCGATATTACTCACCAACATCGAGTAGTCCGACTTGGGATTGGCGTAACCAATGTGCATCACCTTGCATTTACCCAAGTTAAACGGCATTTGCCATTTTTCGGACCACTCTCCTATCCTACCTAGGTCCGACCGCAGTTGCTCGATCGCTTCGGGCGTCCCAACATTCGCCCCAAGCTTCGTGTCATCAGCGAATTTGGCGATCCGACTGACGATGCCACCGTCGATATCATTTATGTAAATGATAAACAACAGTGGCCCCAAAACGGAACCCTGAGGAACTCCGCTAGTGACCGAGGCCCAACCCGAACTAGCCCCTTTAATTACAACCCTCTGCCGCCTATTCTTCAGCCAGTTTTCAGTCCACCTACCTACTTCCCCACTAATACCCAGCGCGCACTTTCGCCATTAGCCGGCGGTGAGGTACCTTATCAAAGGCTTTCTCAAAGTCGAGATAAAGCATATCAATCGCCCTACTCTTATCATACTCACTCAACATGACGTGGAAAAACTCGAGCAAGTTGGTGAGACACGACCTATGCCGTCTAAACCCATGTTGGGAGTCCCCAAGCAGCTTGTAGGAATCCAAATGGTCAACGATCCTATCCGCTATTATCCCCTCTAATAATTTACCTACAACTGAAGTGAGACTAATGGGACGATAGTTCCCTGGACTTTCGTGATCCCCTTTCTTAAAGATAGGGGTCACGTTGGCTTCCCTCCAGTCACCAGGCACCTGGCCCGTCTCCAACGATTTGTTGAAGACTGTAGCCAGGTGGGGAGCCACCTGGTCGCGCACCTCCCGCAACACTCTGGGGAGAAACTGGTCTGGCCCAGGAGCCTTAAACGCGCTCAGTTTGTCTATTCTATCGGCAACGACTGTCGCGGTACATCGAACACTATCCAGGCCAGCACCTTCGTGCCTGACGCCTGGCTCGGGGATGACGCGGGTGTCCTCCCTGGTGAACACTCCCGCAAAGTACTCATTAAGCACATTAGCGATGTCCGCGTCGGAGGTCCGCAGAACGCCGCTTCGGTCCTTTAACGGACCTATCATGCTTCTAATGGGCTTTCTACTATTAACATAACTGAAGAACTCCTTAGGGTTCCCCTTGCAGAGGCTTGCCACCCGTAGTTCTTCGTTACGTTTCGCTAGCCTAACCTTCGCCTTCACTTCCCTGGCGGACATACGCTTCAGTGTTCTCATGGGAACGATTGGCCTTCGCCCTCCTATACGCTACTTTCCTATTTCGGATAGCCGAAGCGATGTCACGATTGAACCACTTAGGCTGCGTTGAAGCAGGGGTGACCGGTTTTGAGGGTATGGCAGCAGACTGCAGCACCATAAACTCGTCCCGGAATGCACTCCACACTCCCTCAACATCGCCGCCGACCTCTAACCCCATCTCACCTACGCTATCCCGGGCTAACAAAGTCCGCCCGCCGAGATCGAGCTTACTGCCTCTCGAGTTACTACGCTTCACCCGAGGGACGCACACACGGAACCTAATCAGACCGTGATCACTCCCGCCCAACGATTCGTCAACGGTGAGGCCAGTGACGAGGTTGTCTTCGGTCGTGAATACTAAGTCTAGAACGCTTTCGCCTCGTGTAGGCTCATTGACCCACTGAGTGAGGAAGTTCTCATCAGCAAAGTCAACTAGCCTCCTCCCTTCAGCATCAGCAGTCCTGTCTTCCCACTTTATGCCGCGACAGTTGAAGTCTCCTAAAACTACACACACCCTATCCCCTAGCAGGCTACGAGTTCGGTGTACAGGGCTGTATCCTCCTCGAGGAGGAGATGCGGAGGTCTGTACACCAAGATTAACCTATAGTTCGTCCCTCCCACGTTCAGATCGACGCCAAGCAGCTCCCGTTCCGACCGGAACTGGCAGTCAACCGGACTCAACGTGTCCCTGACGTATATTAGTACCCCTCCCCCTCCCCACGGGTGCGGTCTTTGCGAAACATTCTATACCCGGGAATTTCGAACTCCCCAACGTAGTCCCTACGATCAGTATGAATCCAGGACTCGGTGATAGCAACGATATCCTGGTATTCTGATGCTAAGAGCGTAGCTCGCAAAACTTGTTCCTAATCGACCTAGCATTAAAAAGCATTGCACGGAGGGAGCCTTCCCTATTCTGACCGCCCCCTAGCACGACCCGTTTCCCGAACAGCCAGGGCTGTCGGGAGTTGAAGAGCCCCTCACCAACGAGGGGGCAACTTCCGCAGGAGCCTGAGCCCCCTCCAACGTGGAAGGAGGGTCACCCACCTGTACCTGGACGCACCCTTCAGTTGAAGGTACGTCCGCCACCGGCTCAATCATCTCTCCCCGGTGGGGGCCCTCATCTCTCCCCGGACTCGACCTCACCATTCTGTATAGGTGCCGGTCGAGCAGCGCGCCTAGCACACCTTTACCCTTGTTATTGAGGTGGACACCATCCCTCTGGTAAAGGTCCCACCTACCCGAAAATGCGTCGAAGGGTCAATAAACCTCACGCCCAGCGGGACGCACAAGTCTTGCACCCTCTCGTTGATGCCAATGACCTTACTGAGCGCGTGGTCACTGGCATTCATCCGGTAAAATACCCATCACATTCCCCTGTCTGTCTTCAGTTTTAGATCATCCGCAAGAGACATGATCTCGGTGATGATCCCTTCTGTAAGACCTACCCTACCGCCTTTGAGGAACAGGTCGTTGCCACCAGCGTGGACAACGATCGCAGTCCTCCGACTAGCCACGCGCACTTCTCTACCTCCTTCCTTAAGTGCGCCGTTCCCCGCCCAGGTAAGCACCTTACCTTCCTCCCGTCCCGGTTTGCAGAAGCAAAGTACTTCTCCTGGCCCCTGATCTGCGAGTCCCCAATCAAAACGGTGTCTTCCTCCTTCGAGCACAGGAGACTAAAGCGGTTGGAGGTCCTGACAGGGGCAACTGGGGTCTCAGGCTTCGGCTTCGCAGCCTTCTTGCCCGAGACCTTTCGATACCCGTCGCCACCCATAGACGCACTTACACCACCCGACCCACCCCGACCGGCAGCTACATCCTTCGGTTTCTTTGGGCCATCAGTAGGCCCCTTCCCACCCTTTTTCTTTATCGGCCCCTTCCCACCCTTCTCTATCGACCCCTTCCCACCCTTCTCTATCGCCCCTTCTTTGCCCTCCACCTTGCGCCGCGGTTCCGTGCATTCCACGTGGGTCGCTGGCGATTCCTCACACTGATTTTGTACCCTGGCCCCGGTTGCACCTCTACCCTTTCTCCGCGGTCCCGAGCTCTGTCCAGTCCATCGCTGGACCGCCTTTCCATGGCAGCTATCCTATCAATGAGCTCCGGGGTGGAGGGCGCAGCCGCGTCAGTGACCGCCGCACCTCCAACAGCCGGTCTGGACGACTCGAGCCGCCGGACCCTCTCCTCTAGCTTCTCGTAAAACCGCATGAGTTCGCAAAAGCGGCACATGCTGGAGTGGTTGATCTTCTCGAAGCAGGCTTCTTTGAAGTTCGTCACCCACTGGTTTACTTCACACCTCGCACATTCAGCCTTCAGTTTCTGCGGTCCAGTCATTGTAACTTTTTTTTTTCGAACTCTGAATACTCTGAATAAGATAAAGCGTTCTAGCAATGAAAACTATCAAAAACGTTCTGACCAGTATATAAAAAAGGAGGGGGGGGGGTGAATTCTTCCCGCGCGTAGACGCATCCACCTATTTGCAAGTGACGTTCATCCCTTCCAGAAGACTACACCTCTCGCTGCTGCCGCACCGACCAAAGGTCTCCCCAGGGCCGGACAGTCCCAAACGTGTCGCAGCTACCAACTGACAAACACTCGCGACGCAGGCGTCACGGATTTCCCGCCAGGAGCGACAGCGAGATGCAGCCCCTTACTAAGTCTTACTAGTCACTCACAAGCGGCCAGACTCTTAGAATCCAGTGTTCAAGGGATATCCCACCAGACCCAGAGGCTACGCCCGAGACTTTACGCTGGCCTGGCAGCCAGCTGGGCAGTAAAGCTCTCTCACCTAAGAGTACAGCCAAGCACCATCAATTGGTCACCAAAGAACGGTCGCAGGGGCTGGTCAGGCCATTACGCGTTAGGAATGGGCTTAACGGGGCACTAGCCACACTCCATTCATCGCGCCCCTACGCCTGGGACCCCTCCATCCCAGTCTCTCACAACCTACGAGCGTTAAATGGTGTTATTTATAGAGGTTCCAAAGCCTCTCTTCCCACGCATGAGGTAGCAGTAGGGTCCTAATAGTAAAAGAAGAGAAAAAGAGTTAATACTAAAAGAATTTTTTTTTTTTTGCAGTCAGAGGAGAGCATCCTTAACCTAATCTAAAAGGACAGAGTAGTGATGGAATGGGGTCCTAGTAACCCACGGGACAGGATTGTACAACAGACTTCACCCGCCCTCCCGAAAGAGAAAGAGAACCTAAAGGAACTGGCAGCCAATTTCTCTAAAATCCCACGACTCGGGACCGGAGGGCTGTCACACCCCAAGTATAAAGTTTACAACACCCAGAAGGAATGTGCATAACCTTTATACCCCCTGCGGAGATTGGTTAGGTTAAGTTGTGATATTTTCGTTAGTTTTAACGAAAATATCACAACTTAATCTAACCAATCGTCAAGGGCATACAGTTGACCTAACTGGGCATTATATCCCATAGAATGAATTGTGTGTTTTATTTGTCGTTTAAATTTTTTGTTTTAATGGAAATGAATTTGTAAATATGTTGAATATGTTGTAGACCGCACGTTATAGTGTAAATATCTTTGTAGACCGCACGATAGAGTAGCATCAGGGGATTTTATTTATGTGTATATTATTTATGTTGGTTTTGAACAAATGTTAAGGATCGTCCTGTGTTTGACCCCTCTGCAGCATATCACTTAATTTAAGGGATATGCTGAAGGAGAACTTATCTTTCTACTCTCATCCTGCCAAGTGATGTAAAAAAAACCGTTTTTTTTTTTTTTTTTTTTTTTTTTTTAATATAGATATTGCCAATTTAATTATAAGGTATACTTTTGCAATGATATATATTATAAAAATAAATAATATAAATAATAAAATAGGCCATATGGTACCAGTATAGAATGTCCTTTTCAGCCTATTTACAGAAAAAACTGGCCTCTTTCTTGCACTGAAAGTCTTGTATCTTGAGATCCATTAAACTTGCGAGAACACTTGCTGGGAGCTGACTGCCCATTGTCCAACCTTCCCAGGACTCTCCCAATCACAATTATATCTATTGTTTTATACCAGTATTATGGATATTATACCAGTACCTGTGATATTGAAACTAGCATATATGCTCTACCCAATCTAGTGATGATTCTTCCATGGAAATGAAGGTTAACCAACATTAGGTTAACAAAAAGGTTCAAAAAAAGGTGAATATTTTTTTTTTCGATCTGGAATATATATACTGGTACTCTTGCCAATCACAATTATGTATATTGTTTGAAATGAGGAAGAATGTTTTATGTTCTAGTTAAAAAATATAGGTATATACTGTACATATAAAAAATGAGGGTTTGTTTTTCCTTTCTATTATATACTTTTTGTGTGATTCAGTTTTTCTAAAAGATGACTATATACATATACTAGGTATAACCGTATAAGCATGGTAGTATAGTAAATTATAGGTAATACTAATATACTTATTAGATTAAAGGAAGAAAAATATGGAATAAGTTTAAAACAATAAAAAACAAAAAAAAACAAAAAAAACAGACTATCTTCGTTTTAAACAAAAAAAACGACAAAAAAAACAAAAAAAACGACACAATAAAAAACGACTCACATCACTAATCCTGCCCTCGCAGTCAGCTACGCATGGCTAGTCAGGGACTTCGCACAAAAAACTATTCAGTTAGTTGGTTCTTGAATGCATCTATGTTGGTATGCTGGAGGTTTGTTAGTTCTTTTGGTAACATCTTAAAGAGTTTTGAGCCTCTACTGAAAGTATTTTCTAGCTTCGTTTTCATGGCCCGCTGCCCTATTACAGCTGGGGTAGTACAGGATGTACACTGAAAAAAAAAAAAATTGCGAAACACACTCATATATAAGTGAAAAAAATTCATTAACATTCTATTGATTTAAAGAATTTAGCAATGTGTGAAGAAGCAAACCACCTAAAACACATTCACAACATCCTTCTTAAGTTGGACCAACGAAGAAAGTTTATTCAGTTGATATTTGAAAAAATTTCTTCATCAAATCTAGTAAATTTTTATTCAATTTGTAATACCTATTTTTCGTGTAAATATACAAATAATTTAGTTACCCTCCTGTTATAAAAATTATATAGTGCAAACGTAACTAAGCAACAATTTAGTGTACTAATGTAATGCTATTCGGCTGCTATTAGGTTTTATCGTATAATAATTCGCAGATTTCTTTAAAAAGTTTTAAAATTAGTTTAGAATTTGAACACGGATTGTACATTGAAGTCATGTAATCATCTGTTGATGCGAGTTCGAAAACCCAATTCATCTATTGATGAGAACCACTATAAAGAACTATTGTACAATACAACCATTGTAGTTTTTATTAGTTCGTAGAAACACTAACAAAACGAAGCTTACAGTTTTCCAAAAACTACTTGTTAAAACTGAGTAAGAATCTACAAGATCTGATGAAGAAATTTTTTTCAAATAGAAACTGAATAAGTTTAAAATAAGTTTGTTTATGAATTTCATGAACAAAGTGTAATTCAGACTTATGAAGATTTCTTAATTAAGTGAATCTATGAAGAAATCTTATTCGCTTAATTTAAAAAAAAAATTCTTCAGCAAATTTAGTAAATTCTTATTCAGTTCCAATACTGTACCTACTTTTGTGGGTGTACCTCTTCTCTCATGCTATTGTTTTTATTTTGTTTTTAAAATTTCGAACATTTCCTTCCAGTGTATATCTTTCTATATATATATATACACACACCCACACCCACACACCACCCACACAGTATATATATATATATATATATATATATATATATATATGTGTGTGTGTGAAATAAAAAAAAGAGGAAAGAGTTGGTTTCTACTCCACTCCTGCCCTCGTAGCTAGCTACGCATGGCTGGTCAGTGACTTTGCAGAAGAACCTGTCCATTTGGTTCTTGAAATTATTCAGTTTGGCGTGTTGGAAGTTCCTCAGTTCTTTTGGTAGCATGTTAAAGAGTATTGGGACAGTATTTTGAATATATATATATATATATATATATATATATATATATATATATATATATTATATATATATATATGATGAATAAAACCACGAAGGAAAGGAAACACAGATGGTGCACAAGCGCTTTCGTCTAATGACATCCTCAGGAACACTGAAGTACATAAAGAGTTACAACCTATATATAGGTTACAGAAAAAAAAAAAAAATCTATATATATATATATATATATATCTACAATAAACGGAAAACAAAATTAAAGGATTGTGGAAGGGGGCACACAAATTTATAAGGAAAAACTATCGATTTTTAGCACAAGATTAAAAGAATTGTTTCCAACCAATGTTATAGATAAAAAAATATATATATATATATATATACAAATTTATACTGGAAATCTGCCCGGGTTTTAGCACTCTGCTCTTTTTGTATAAAAAAAAAAAAAAATGAACAATTATCGATTTTTAGCACAAGATTAAAAGAATTGTTTCGAACCAATGTTATAGATAAAAAAAAATAAAATATATATACAAATTTATACTGGAAATCTGCCCGAGTTTTAGCACTCTGCCCTATTTTTTGTATATAAAAATTGAAAAATAAAAGTTAGTGGCATACAAATTTACCAAAGATTTAGCGTTCTACCTTTCTTATCTAAATCTGTTCTGAAGGAATTCAAAACAACAGGATCGAGTTGAAAAAGACCTTTGCTTATGTTGAAGTTATTTGTTAGTTGGATAATGGCAGACTCAAGAATATTTCTATTAAAAATGTTGCTAGAGTGAAATAAAACTGAAGCATTATTCCAATCAATACAGTGGGATAACTCTGACAAATGGACAAAACTTGGTTGGAAACAATTCTTTTAATCTTGTGCTAAAAATCGATAATTGTTCAATTTTTTTTTTTTATACAAAAAGAGCAGAGTGCTAAAACCCGGGCAGATTTCCAGTATAAATTTGTATATATATATATATTTTTTTTTTTTTTATCTATAACATTGGTTGGAAACAATTCTTTTAATCTTGTGCTAAAAATCGATAGTTTTTCCTTATAAATTTGTGTGCCCCCTTCCACAATCCTTTAATTTTGTTTTTTCCGTTTATTGTATATATATATATATATATATATAGATTTTTTTTTTTTTCTGTAACCTATATATAGGTTGTAACTCTTTATGTACTTCAGTGTTCCTGAGGATGTCATTAGACGAAAGCGCTTCAGCACCATCTGTGTTTCCTTTCCTTCGTGGTTTTATTCATTATAAATACTTTTCACGTGTTACTTTCGTGAAATAATTTTCATATATATATATATATATATATATATATATATATATATATATATAGGGTGGCGCAAAAGTCGCGCATCATAGGAATTTTCAGTGTAGACTATATAATAGACGAGAGGATGAGCTTGGTTTTAATGTCTGGAATACCAGGTACAACAAATCGATGAATCTGTACAGAATTTAAATTCTGTACCGATTCATCGATTTGTTGTAACTAGTATTCCATACATTAAAACCAAGTTCACCCTCTCGTCTATCGTTAATTTCGCAGCCATCCCCTATCTTAAAGAAGAAAATAATATAATCAACACTGAAAATTCCTATGATGCGCGACTTTTGCTCCACCCTGTACACTATATATATATATATATATATATATATATATATATAGTATAATATATATAACGTAAAGAACGACGCTTGTATAGGAGATATTCCGCGCAAGACGAGAGAGAGAGAACGAAACAAATGAAAAAATGAGGTAACCACCCGGGAATCGAACCCGGGATCTTCCGATTGCCGGTCAGATTTGGAAGAGTGAGGCCCATGGTGTAATGGTTATCGCATCTGACCGGCAATCGGAAGATCCCGGGTTCGATTTCCGGGTGGTTACCTCATTTTTTCATTTGTTTCGTTCTCTCTCTCTCGTCTTGCGCGGAATATCTCCTATACAAGCGTCGTTCTTTACGTTAATTATACTGCGTGTTTGCAGTTATATATATATATATATATATATATATATATATATGTGTGTGTGTGTGTGTGTGTGTGTGTGTGTGTGTACATGTATATATATATACAAGGTGTGATCAAAACGTTCGGTAAATAGTCCCGCAATTAATGAACGCGTGTCACTAGGTGATGTTATAATGTTATAATGTTATAATGTTTCAGAACAACAAAGACCCTAGGATCCACTCATGGCTGGTCTACCTAACTGTGTTCGTAATCGTGTATTGTGTATGTCCTCCGTGGTGGCGGAGGGGACCTACAATTTTACGTGGGTTCCGAACCACAAGAACATAAGAAATTTATGTAAAAACTGCCGGTAAATTGGCAACGACCAATTTTTACGAAACTAAATAATTATCAATTTAAAACTAATTAATTATTTATCGATTTAAAACTAAAAATAGAATCTCTGGATCCAGAGGATCAAGTCATAATAGACTACTATCCACAAATATGTTACACTCTATATCTATTTATAACGGACATGCAAATATATCAGATCCAAAAAATCCAGTCAATTTCATTACGGTATCCATCAAGTCACGGTCCATATCGATTGCGGACCAAGTCAAAATTTACAACCATATACATTACAATATATACATTTACGAGGAAAAGTGTAGGTGTGGCTGTAAAGACTGTACAGTAATGTAGAAATGTGTGTGCACCCATTTTGGGTCTCCCATTTAAAGGTGTTTGTGGGGCAAGTGAAGACCATGAGTTTTTCAATACCTCACAGTACTATGGGGGGCACCGCTCGGCAGAGGAATCTCTTTAAATGGGGTGTGTAAGGACAGAGAGTATCCCCTAACCCAAGACGCTGCCTCCCTATATCCCACAACACTTGTGTTGAGCTGTGGGATCTATCCCCAGATGTCAGATGTCAGATGTCAGATCTATTGATGTCAGTGTGTATGGCTGATGACGTCACCTTGGCCACTTGCCAGATGCCAACAAACACCATTCAACTACGCACCAGTGCGCCGTATCATTGTTTTGTGTGAGGGCGTTTTTGTGGCGTCCGGCGATTTTGCAGAAAATGTCGAAATTTGAGCAACGTGCAAACATCAAATTTTGTTTTAAACTTGGTAAGATGGCTACAGAAACGCACGGTGTAGTGGTTAGCATATCGGACCGGCAATCGGAAGATCCTGGGTTCGATTCCCGGGCGGGGACCTCATTTTTCATTTGTTCGTTATTTCTCTTCCTCGTGTGCAGAACATTCCTCTATACTTACGTCGTTTCTATACATATATATATATACAGGGCTATTCAAACTGATTCATCCGATTTCAACTGAGAATACTTCCGTACCTATCAACCGTGCATCAACTGGGCATACACCACATGAAAGAGGAAATCTCCGAGTTCTACAAGATCACCGCGAGAGGGCTCCAAAGTCACGCCGTGGCCTAGCCTAGCAACAAACAGTCAGTGTGAAAATGGCGTCCGCAGAGCAGAAGGCGTTTTGTGTGTTGCAGTTTTCGAGCTGTAAATCGGTAGTCACAGTGCCCTAGGTCGCCGGATCTTACACCGTGCGACTTCTTCCTTTGGGGGTACGTTAAGGATACTGTATACGTGCCACCGTTGCCCATATCTTTGGATGAGCTCCGAACTCGCATTGTTACTGCCGTAGAGTCAGTGACAACGGACATGCTGGAGCGAGTATGGGAGGAATTCGACTATCGTGTCGACGTTGCTCGTGTAACTAGGAGAAGTCACATAGAGCATTTATGAGGTGAGAGACAAAATTTGGACAGTTTTTCTTTTGGTTGATGTATCACAAATCACTCTGTATTTGTAACATTAAAAAATATTTTCATTTGAAATCAGGTGAATCATCTTGAATAGCCCTGTATAATATATATATATATATATATATATATATATATATATATATATATATATATACACACGGGATGATGATATCTGGTGTCTGATGTCTGATGTTCTATGTTCGTTTATACACGCTTAAACGGCTACAGTTTAGTATACACATCAAGGAGAACCAGGGAAGGTTTTAGTAACACACCCGTCCCTCCCAGTCTCCCCACCTCCGCCAGGTTGTGTTTCGGGAGATTTTAGCTGCGCAAGGCTCAGGGGCCGTTCTAGTATATATATATATATATATATATATATATAAAGGGTGATCCAGAGAAATGGGACCCAAAAGAAACCCCTGTAACTCTTAAAGTATAAGTCCTTTTATAAAATCATACGCATCATTCGAAAGAGGATAGTTACAAGTTTGTACAGGATTGTATAGGTTTTGAAAATACAAGACAAGATAAGATACAAAACAAAATAAAAGTGTTAGTTAAAACTAACCCTTCAAGATGACTGCATGGACTGTGGAACAGCTGCGTTTCATAACTGAGCAATATTATGAGCATGGAAGAAGTGTAGTTTCAGCTCTTAGAAGGTGATTTTGACATCTGAAAATTTGTCTTGAAAGATCTTTGAGCTGAAACTACACTTCTTCCATGCTCATAATATTGCTCAGTTATGAAACGCAGCTGTTCCACAGTCCATGCAGTCATCTTGAAGAGTTAGTTTTAACTAAAACTTTTATTTTGTTTTGTATCTTATCTTGTCTTGTATTTTCAAAACCTATACAATCCTGTACAAACTTGTAACTATCCTCTTTCGAATGATGCGTATGATTTTATAAAAGGACTTATACTTTAAGAGTTACAGGGGTTTCTTTTGGGTCCCATTTCTCTGGATCACCCTTTATATATATACATTCAACTGCAAAGAACACGCAGTATAAATAACGTAAAGAACGACGCTTGTATAGGAGATATTCCGCGCAAGACGAGAGAAGAGAACGAAACAAATGAAAAAATGAGGTAACCACCCGGGAATCGAACCCGGGATCTTCCGATTGTCGGAAGATCCCGGGTTCGATTCCCGGGTGGTTACCTCATTTTTTCATTTGTTTCGTTCTCTCTCTCTCGTCTTGCGCGGAATATCTCCTATACAAGTGTCGTTCTTTACGATATATATATATATATATATATATAATTATATATATATATATATATATATATATATATATATTTAATAATGTGCAGATCCGAGTTGTAATCAATAATAAATAGCACTGAGAGAAATTGTGAAATAGCGTCTGTTTATTTGTATTATTTTGACAAATATTCTTGATGACAATTGTTAATGTATCATTTTTGTAAATATTCTTAATTAAACATTTTAATGTAACATTTTTTTTTTATATACTTGTTTCGGGAAGATATTGGAACCTGCTTGTTTGAATATAACTTCTCAAACATTTGTAACAGTTTTTATAATTTTTTTTAACGTACGGGGGGGGGGGGGGAGGGTTCTGTTGAGAAGTAAGTCGGGAGAAAGGCTGCCCCTTGGGGTGGGGGTAGAAGTTTAGAGGAAAATCCTCTTCAAGGGTGCCATGAAATTCTTCATACCCAGGGTTGAATTCCAGATTGTGTCGCGTCAGGATCACAGTTTGTTTTTTCCTTTGCGGGGGCGGGGGGGGGGGGGGGGTCTCTCTCTCGAATCTTTGTAAGTATAGCTTGTCTATTTATTGTTAGTCGCAATTACCACCCTCCCCCAGCAGCTAGTCACCCTCCCCCAGCAGCTAGTCACCCTCCCCCAGCAGCTAGTCACCCTTCCCCAGCAGCTAGTCACCCTCCAACAGCAGGTAGTGACTCTAGGCCTGTTCAAAAATCAACTTTTTCTTATTTTCATAGGTTTCTGTACATTTTCCCATGCTTTTTGACCTGAAAAAGCCGAAAATCACAACTATTTTGACCTAGGATGTTGGGAAGCATTGCGCATGGAGCTTTAAATTTTCTGCCTTGAAATCGGCCAAAGCGCCAATTCCGGGGTCCCTTGAATTATGTTTTGCACTTTAACTTTTGATTTAAACAAGATAGAGCAACAAATTAGGTATCAATGAAAGAGCATAAAATTAATAAATAATAATAATAATAATAATAATAATAATAATAATAATAAATAATAATTAATAATAATAATAATAATAATAATAATTATCTATCATTTTTCAGGAAACAACAGAAACTCAATCAGAATCTAGAAAACCATCTACAAGTTACAACTTCACAATGGCATTAAGCAAGGAGCTGAGGGAGCTCCGTGGGCGCACAGTTGATATCTCAGAACCTCCACGTACTGTCCACATGCAGGTGTCAACTGGGCCATCTACCAGATCTCTCACTGAAACTTTCCTGGTTGGATACCCTTCAGCTTTTATCAGTGGTTCCCAGCTTCCCACCAACAGACAGGCGTTCCAGTATTTCCTTAATCTTCAGAATTTACCGGAAAATGCAGGGAGGCCCATGGTTCAAGACCTTGCATATGAAACAGTTGAATCTATCATCCCATTCTGGCAGATGGCTAGGATCAAGACATGACCAAGTACAACGCAATGAAGCTCTTCATGAAACTACATGAGAAACATCGTGGTCTGGTGAAAAGCAAAGGAAGAGCAAGTAACCCTGGAGGAAAAAGAGGAGCATTTGTGCTGGAATTAGACAGCCTGTTCGATATAGGAGCTCCAGATGCAATCCAGGAAATACAGAACAACAGACTGTTATTCAGAGAGAAGAAAGATGAGGATATCAGGTTCTACGAAGACCAAAAGACTGAGAGGAAAGGTCATGTGTCTGGTCATGACAAGATTTTTGAGACAAGATCCCTGCAGCAAGCAGCGAGGAATGAAAGACTGCAGCATAGACAAGAACAAGGTAAAACTAATTACTTTGAACGTTACAAAAAGTTTAAGTTTTACTCCATTGCGATATTTAGCATGTACTTAACAATTACTGTCTTAACATGTTGTACTATTTTACAGCTGCAGCAGAACAAGAGGCAGTTGTTCATGTGGATGACATTACCTGGGGTGACTCAACTGACAACGACGCTAACACAGAGGACATGGATTACCATCAGCCTCGTCCTGGATGTTCTCCACCATCAAGACACTGTGACTAGTGTGACTTTGACGTTTCCAAGGAAGGTCATGGAATGTGATGTCATCTGCAATACAGCTGATCGTCTTGGTTTATCAGACAATCAAGTTACTGCCATGGTTTCTGCCACCTTGAAAGCTGGAGGGGCTGATCTGGATAACTTCGTCATCTCAACCTCAACAACACGTCGCAACAGAATGCTGGCCAGGTATAATATCAGCCAGAGTCACATGTCCAAGTTTTGTGAAACCCCCCACAGTACGCTGCCTTACACTGGGATGGAAAGTTGTTCAAAGATGTCTTGGGCAGTGAACCTGGAAGTACCTCAGAGACTTTAGCTGTGCTAGTGTCTGGTCCACCTTCATACACTGAAGGAAAGTTATTGGGAGTACCTGTCATCGACAATTCTTCTGGCACAGCTCAGGCTGAGGCTTCAATGGATTTACTGGAGACATGGGAACTTACGGATAATGTTACTGCCCTTGTTTTTGACACTACATCCAGTAACAGTGGAGTTCACAGAGGAGCTGCCAAAACTGCTAGAGAAAATGCTGAACAAAAAGGTTTTTATCTGGCCTGTCGACATCACATCCTGGAATCCTAGTAGGAGCAGTTTGGGAGAAGCTGTTTGGGAAGGTGAAGGGGCCAGATAATCCCTGGTTTGAGCATCTGAAGGATGTTTGGACGGACTTGTCCAGGGAAAACCCAAAGATGCTGGCTATCAACAGCAAATGGCTGAAGGAAAGAAGAAGAACAGTGAAGAAATACTCCAAGACATTCTAACAGCAGAAAGGCTTCCAAGAGCCGACTACAGGGAAATGGCTGAACTGACAGTCATTGTTCTGGAGGAACGCCTCCTCGAGGTATTCACTGGAGTCGACCAGGCGCCATTCATCAGGCCAGATGGATGGCCAGAAACCTGTACTCCATGAAAATGCTGATGTTTGCAGATCAACTTGAGTACGACGAAGACACTGTATCAAAGCTGGAAAGACTCAACACCTTCCTTGCGCTGTTCTACACTCCTGTATGGATGTCAATGTCTGCTGCAGATGCTCCCGTGAATGATCTAAGTCTAATCCAGGACATGTTGAAGTACAAGAAAACTGACCCAGACTTGCTGATGCAGTACTTAATAAGATGGAAAACCACAAATGGTACCTGACGCAGGAAGTCGTGCCATTTGCCCTGTTCAGCAGTAGATTGAGTGACACATTGAAGCACGACATTGCTGCCCAGTTACATGCCACTGAGAAGCCAGACAGCTTCAGAACAGGAAAGCCTCTATTCCAGAGAGTCACAGCTAAGACCACCCTGGTTGATCTCATTGGCCCAGAATCACATTTCCTGCTGGACACACTGAACATTGGATCCGAGTGGCTTCTGGAACCTGTCACGTCTTGGCCACAGAAATGAGGACTACAGAAAAGCGTTGGACTATGTTAAGAATCTGAAAGCGGTGAATGACATTGCTAAACGTGGTGTCAAGATGATGAGCGACTTTGCAAATGTCATAACAACAGATGCCAAGCAAAGGGACTATCTCCTTCAAGCTGTGGAGTTCAACAGACGCCCTTTGACAGCTTCAAGAAACAAACTCTCAACAACTGACTGTGTAAATGTCATTATGAAATTAATCATCATGTAATGCTTTCACTTCTTGATCGATTAGACTTGTGACAAATGTTAATCTCAAATTTGTGTCATGAATAAGGCGCCTTGTCTGCCTTGAGTGTGAGAAAACGAATTTTGTGATATTTCTGAAATCTTTGTATGTACCAATGTGCCATTTCTTGTTCCAAGACTATCATAATTGTATAAGTTAGAAAGAGGATTAAAAACACTGTAATTTGGTGCCTATTTTGTTGCTCTATCTTGTTTAGATAAAAAGTTATAGTGCAAAACATGATTCAAGGGACCCCGGAACTGGTGCTTTTGGCTGATTTCAAGGCAGAAAAATTAAGGCTCCATGCGGCAATGCTTCCCTACAACCTAGGTCAAAATGGTTGTGATTTTCGGCCTTTTCAGGTCAATAAGCATGGGAAAAAGTACAGAAACCTATGAAAATAAGAAAAAGTTGATTTTTGAGCAGGGCTATAGTGACTCTCCTTCCACGTTGGAGGGGACTCAGGCTCCTGCGGAGTTTGTCCCCTCGTTAGTGAGGGGCTCTTCAACTCCCGACAGCCCTGGCTGTTCGGGAAACGGGTCGTGCTAGTGGCGGTCAGAAAAGGGGAGGCTCCCTCCGTGCAATGCTTTTTAATGCTAGGTCGATCAGGAACAAGTTTAGCGAGCTACGGGCGCTCTTAGCATCAGAATACCAGGATATCGTTGCTATCACTGAGTCCTGGATTCATACTGATCGTAGGGACTACGTTGGGGAGTTCGAAATTCCCGGGTATAGAATGTTTCGCAAAGACCGCACCCGTGGGGAGGGGGGTGGGGTACTAATATACGTGAGGGACACGTTGAGTCCGGTTGACTGCCAGTTCCGGTCGGAACGGGAGCTGCTTGGCGTCGATCTGAACGTGGGAGGGACGAACTATAGGTTAATCTTGGTGTACAGACCTCCGCATCTCCTTCTCGAGGAGGATACAGCCCTGTACACCGAACTCAGTAGCCTGCTAGGGGATAGGGTGTGTGTAGTTTAGGAGACTTCAACTGTCGCGGCATAAAGTGGAAAAACAGGACTACCGATGCTGAAGGGAGGAGGCTAGTTGACTTTGCCGATGAGAACTTCCTCACTCAGTGGGTCAACGAGCCTACACGAGGCGAAAGCGTTCTAGACTCAGTATTCACGACCGAAGACAACCTCGTCACTGGTCTCACCGTTGACGAATCACTGGGTGGGAGTGATCACGGTCTTATTAGGTTCCGTGTGTGCGTCCCTCGGGTGAAGCGTAGTAACTCGAGAGGCAGTAAGCTCGATCTCCGGCGGGCGAACTTTGTTAGCCTCCGGGATAGCGTAGGAGAGATGGGGTTAGAGGTTGGCGGCGATGTTGAGGGAGTGTGGAGTGCATTCCGGGACGAGTTTATGGTGCTGCAGTCTGCTGCCATACCCTCAAAACCGGTCACCCCTGCTTCAACGCAGCCTAAGTGGTTCAATCGTGACATCGCTTCGGCTATCCGAATAGGAAAGTAGCGTATAGGAGGGCGAAGGTCAATCGTTCCCACGAGAACACTAAAGCGTATGTCCGACTGTGTAGGGAAGTGAAGGCGAAGGTTAGGCTAGCGAAACGTAACGAAGAACTACGGGTGGCAAGCCTCTGCAAGGGGAACCCTAAGGAATTCTTCAGTTATGTTAATAGTAGAAAGCCCATTAGAAGCATGATAGGTCCGTTAAAGGATGGAAGCGGCGTTCTGCGGACCTCCGACGCGGACATCGCTAATGTGCTTAATGAGTACTTTGCGGGAGTGTTCACCAGGGAGGATACCCGCGTCATCCCCGAGCCAGGCGTGAGGCACGAAGGTGCTGGCCTGGATAGTGTTAGATGTACCGCGACAGTCGTTGCGATAGGATAGACAAACTGAGCGCGTTTAAGGCTCCTGGGCCAGACCAGTTTCTCCCCCAGAGTGTTGCGAGAAGTGCGCGACCAGGTGGCTCCCCACCTGGCTACAGTCTTCAACAATCGTTGGAGATGGGCCAGGTGCCTGGTGACTGGAGGGAAGCCAACGTGACCCCTATCTTTAAGAAAGGGGTCCACGAAAGTCCAGGGAACTATCGTCCCATTAGTCTCACTTCAGTTGTAGGTAAATTATTAGAAGGGATAATAGCTGATAGGATCGTTGACCATTTGGATTCCTACAAGCTGCTTGGGGACTCCCAACATGGGTTTAGACGGCATAGGTCGTGTCTCACCAACTTGCTCGAGTTTTTCCACGTCATGTTGAGTGAGTACGATAAGAGTAGGGCGATTGATATACTTTATCTCGACTTCAGAAAGCCTTTGATAAGGTACCTCACCGCCGCTAATGGCGAAAGTGCGCGCGCTGGGTATCGGTGGGGAAATAGGTAGGTGGATTGAAAACTGGCTGAGGAATAGGCGGCAGAGGGTGGTAATTAAAGGGGCTAGTTCGGGTTGGGCCTCGGTCACTAGTGGGGTTCCTCAGGGTTCCGTTTTGGGGCCGCTGTTGTTTATCATTTACATAAATGATATCGACGGTGGCATCGTCAGTCGGATCGCCAAATTCGCTGATGACACCAAGCTTGGGGCCAATGTTGGGACGCCCGAAGCGATCGAGGAACTGCGTGCGGACCTAGGTAGGATAGGAGAGTGGTCCGAAAAATGGCAATGCCGTTTAACTTGGGTAAATGCAAAGTGATGCACATTGGCTACGCCAATCCCAAGTCGGACTACTCGATGTTGGGTAGTAATATCGAGGTGACTGATTTAGAAAAGGACTTGGGTGTGCTAATTAGCAGCGATCTTAAGTTTACGAAACAGTGTGTAGAGGTGGAAAAGAAAGCCCAGAAACTATTGGGTTATATCAGGAGGTAATTTCAGTTTCGGAACAAGGAGATTGTGCTCTCACTGTACAATTCCCTTGTTCGGCCGCACCTGGAGTATTCTGTGCAGTTCTGGTCGCCCACCCTCAGGAAGGATATTGAGAGGTTGGAGCGAGTGCAGGCGAGGGCCACAAAGTTAATCCCTTCCGTTAGGCATATGGGCTACAATCGACGGTTACGCGCCCTGAACTTGTTTTCGCTTGAAACTCGGAGGCTGCGCGGTCAACTGATCGAGGTTTTCAAGCTCTTACGCGGGTTCAACGATGTCGATTTTAGAAGTATGTTTAGTTTAAATGATAACCCAACTCGCAACAATGGTTGGAAGTTGGATTTGAAACGGTTTAGGACTAGTGTGTGTGGGAATTACTTTACGTATAAGATCTGTGACACATGGAACAGGTTACCTTCGGAAGTTGTGAGCAGTTCCTCTGTGGATCAGTTCAAGAAAAGGGTAGACGAAATCTTGCACACTATTTGAGTGTGTAAAGACATTTAGGACCTCAGTCTGCGGAAATTTCTTTTCCTATAAAATAGTTAATATCTGGAACCAACTTCCCTCAGAGGTTGTTTCCAGTCAAAGTGTAAATGTGTTTAAAAATAAGCTAGACAAAGTACTGAATACTCTCATAGTTCAAGACTAAAACATAAGAAAACTCTGCAGGAGATCGCTTGCACGGTGTCTCTGTGAGCAAGCTAAATATAGAGCTATTTATATATTCTCCACTTTCCTGTAAAATTTCCTTGGCTACTTTTCCAGGGTCAAGGTATTTTCTTCAACCTTTTTCCGTACCTGCCTCTGGCAGGGAGGGAGCGGAGGGTGGGGAGAGAGCCTTCTACTTTTCTATCCAGTTTTCTACTACTGCTACGATAGTTGAAAGAAAAATAAACTTTTACAAAATTTTCCCTGGCACCCGTTGCCATTGGTACCTCCTCGGTATGGGCCGCAAGGCCTTTTGAGGTACTTCTTTTCCTTGTAACTCCTTGTAACTCTCTCTCTCTCTCTCTCTCTCTCTCTCTCTCTCTCTCTCTAATGTAATAACATTTGCCATTACCTTAAAGACTTAAATCCTTAACTAAATCGCAGTTATTTTAATGAACATAAAATTTAACCATAAATTATTTCATTTCACTAATTAAAGTCGTGTTGGCGAAATGACGGCAGGGAAAAATTGACAGATATTCATTTACTGTTGAACATTTAATATATCGACCAAATATAACAGGAAATAAAAAATCACTGCAATATATACAGGTGAACTCTGGAACAATCTTCCTCAATCCATCTTTCCCCCTGTCTATGACCTCCAATCTTTCAAACGCAGAGTGTTCAGGCATTTTGCAAACTTTGGACCTTGATTTTGGTTCTCTTCTTCTTCTATGGGGGTGGGACGTTTTTGCTGGCATTTGCCCTTGACCCCTCCTTTCTGCATATATATATATATATATATATATATATTATATATATATATATATATATATATTTTCATCTTTTATTTTACAAAAAAGGTAATTTGCAAATCAACTTATGCACTGTTTTATTACTGCATTTGCGTCTTGTAACATTCATTACCAGTGTCATGCTTATGGAGGGTCACTATACCCATGTGACCCGTACAAAGAAGAAATAATACCCAACTTTCCTATTTGTAGACGCTATCTTAATCAGTATCGTGTTAATGAGCGTTTTCTTAGTTTGTGTTGCAGTCACTGTATATAGTGTTCCGGTGTATGAGTCATCAGGAGCAAAGTGCATTCATGCACTGAAGTCATATGGATTTTTTTTTAAATCGACTCAAATTGTAGAATATTGATAAAGTTTCATTTTAGGTTTTGTGCGTTTTGTGTCAAAAATCTTTTACATTACACTACATAACTGCTATTCTTATAACCTTGATTTTGCTTCCGCCCGAATTGTTCATTATGACGAAGGTCAAGCTTGTCACTCCACCTTAGACCTACAGTTTAACGTGGAATATGAACCACGCCCCACCAGCAGCCCAGCGTCTTAACCACTAGGCTACCCATGGTACCCATTTATCTACCAACCAATTTCTTTATTGCGTGGAAAGATAAACAGCTGGGTTTTGCTGCGCGCCGCCTGCCGTCACCGGGTCTCGATCCCGAGACCAATGGATTCATAGCCAGCGACGCTAACGTCTACACCACTGAGGCGCATATATATTTACAGGGTGGTGGTCCAAAAGTCGTTATCGGATCGGCTTGGATTGTCACTCGTAACGTAGCAAACCTGTAAGTCTGAATTTGTCAGCGCACATGATCGAATCCATATAGAAATGTTGGTGTAGGAGGTATGTATTTCCTAAAATATCATATTATAAAAAATAGTAAGTAAATATATTCCACCCGATCGTAACTTCTGGACTACCCTGTGTAAATAATTCACACTGACTGACTGGATATAAAACTGATTCTTATATAATTTTTATACTTTAATCGCTAGACCACTAAAACAAAAAGCTTTACTCTTTTAACGAATAGCCTCCACTTTACCCATATTATCCTTGTTAATGGCAGACGATTTCATTTAATCTTTGGAAAGACCTCTGTATGAGAGAGGGTTTAAACTAATACTAATACTAAATACTAACATACTAGTATGTAAAACCCTATTTCCCATGTTTCTCTGTTCCAAATGTAATTTTGTAGATTTTGTACATTTTTGTTGAGGCTGATTGGCTTCATTGATACATGCAAAATGGGCCAAAAATCACAAAGGTTTACCGTTTCAAATCCTCCGTGAAATGGAGAGTGCATTTTCATTGCCTACTGAAGGCACATATTTTTTTATTTATATTCAAATGGTATTACTATAAAAAAGAAATTTTGTATATAAATAAAAAATAACATTCTTTAGGTGTATTATTACCTCAGTTTCGAAACGATATATATCGATATATATATATATATATATATATATATATATATATATATATATATATATATATATATATATATATATATATATAGGGTGAACCAAATGTAGGTGGACAGTAAATGATAACGTTTATTTTGAGAATACATATTTAATTTTTTTGTATACTATAATACAAATAAAATTTAAATAAATTTAGTTATAATATTTAATATAATAAAACACAAACACCATAGTTATAATGAACACCATAGTTATAATATAATATAACACACACCGTATTCAACCTACTGTCCACCTACTTTTGGTTCACCGTATATATATATATAGCTGAAACATTGAGAGCCCAGTACGAATCAGTTTTCAGTATCCCAAAAAAGTGACAAAACGGTATGTGACAGAGATGCATTCTTTGAAGAGAAATTACAAGGAAAGATTTGGATTTTACCCTAGAATATATAGCGCGAGCTATAGGACAAGTGAAATCACATTCAGCTGCACGTCCGGGCAATGGAACACCTTATTGATTAAAAACTGTAAAAATGAAATAGCTACCCCGTTATACTGGATAAGGAGAAGATCCTTGGACACTGGAGAAAACCGAGCATCCTGAAAAGAGCAAACTATCCTTATATATAAAGGAGGGGATAGATCTCATCAAAGAACTATAGACCAGTGTCACTGACGACCCATCTCACCAAAGCTTTTGAAAGAATAATTGAGAGAAAATCAATGACTTCTTGGAGACACTGGAAAGATTCAATGAGAACCAATACGGATTCCGATCAGGAAGAGCATGCCTATCATAACTAATTGAGCACTATAACAATATCCTAAACGCACTTGAAAGCAATGAAAACTACAGTGTCATATACACAGATTTTGCTAAAGCGTTCGACAAATGTGATCATGGTATAATAACATAAAATGAAACGGGGAATAACAGAGTGGGAAAATGGATCTACACCTTCCTCAGAGAACGTCAGCAGATCGTAAAAATCCAAGTTATATATCATCAGAATCGAAAGTACGCAGCTCAGTACCACAAGGAACAGTATTGGCCCCACTCCTATTTATTATCATGCTAACAGACAGAGACAGTGAAGTAACCAACATCAGTATAGTGACATCTTTTGCAGACCATACAAAGTTCAGCAGAAAAATCAGTGATGCAAAAGAGGTGGAGACCCTACAGAAGGACACGAACAGAATATACAAATAGTCAGAAGACAATATGAAATTTAACACCGAGAAATTTCAGCTTTTGAGATATGGAAGAAATAAGGAACTTAAACAGAGAGCATATTATGCTCCAGATAGACAGGAAATTCAGAGAAGGAAGAAAGCAATAGATTTGGGGGTTATAATTACCGACGATAAGAAATTCGAGACACAACATCAGATAGCGATAAACAAAGCAAAAAGAGTCGCGGGACAGGTACTAAGAACCTTTAAAAGAACGGACTAGAAAGTAATGATTCCCCTGCTGAAAACATTGATCCCCATATAAAAAATAAGAAATTAACAAACTAGAAGAAATTCAGAGAAATTTCACAGCCAAGGATGGCTGCAAAGGCCTCAACTACTGGAAAAGACTACGTAAACTAAATCTGTATTCCCTGGAAAGAAGAAGAGAGAGGTACACCATAATTTGATAATTATGTCGCAAATGACATGGCCTGAAGTTGAAATAAAAAATACATTTTTCTAGTGTATTTTGGTGTGCTCTATTCAAATATAACCTTCATTTCCTGTACAAATGGAAAGCAATATGATTATTTGTATGATACATTACTTCGGAGTCGTATTTCTTCATTTCTGGTCATGTGAATAGCAATATATTAACCAAAAATTATGAAAACTAACTAAACCTAACCTAACCGGATAATATGAGTATCGTCACGTTCAGAATATCAAAAGCAAATATAATTATAAAATATTAAAGCATAATTTTACAATCATTTTGATATAAGTCACTATGTTCGCAGATGCGTCCTTACCAAATTATGTAGATTTGAATATTATGACATTTTTGCGGCATTTTTTCATGCCCTTCCAATATTTGCCTGGTGACGTCATGAAAACATGATATATGAGCTAGGCTTTTTACGTTACTACTTCCACTTATGTTAGTTTTTCATAGATGTTGGTCGCGATGACATATGAAGGGTGCGAATATTATTTTGAGGATTTAATATACGAAGTGCATTCTAATGACCTGGAAACCTTGACGCGTCCTACGAGAAGTACCTCTCTCGCTTCCTTTTTCTTGCTTCCCATCCAGACCACGGAACAGTTTTGCACCATTTTCTCGTCGCTATTTCTCGTCTGTATCCACCACTTTATGCATAATAAGGTAATATTCTAGGTCAGGTTAGGTTAGGTAAGGTTAGGTTAGGTTAGGTAAGGTTAGGTTAGGTCAGGTAAGGTTAGGTTAGGTAAGGTTAGGTTAATTAATACCAAAATACATTTTTCTAGTAATATTTGATGTGTTTTGCTTAGATTTTGACCTCCATTTCCCTTGAAAATGAGCCAAACTTCTTTAAAGTACTATAATTTTGTTGGATTTCATTTCCGAGGGAAATGGAGGTCAGATTTGAATAAATCACATCAAATACTACTAGAAAAATGTATTTTGGTGTGTAAAATGACTGAACGTGTCTATATACATAATTACCACCTAACCTAGCTAAACTAACCTAACTAAACCTAAAGTTCGCTCCTGATATGACGAAATATGACTCCGAAATAATGTAAACAAATTCTTATTTCTTTACATTTGCACAGGAAATGAGGGTTATATTTGAACAAAGCACACCAAAATACACTAGAAAAATGTATTTTAAGGAAAGATATAAGGCCTAATAGATAAACTAACCTTGAATTATTCTGTCTTGTGTTTTGGGATTAGTTTTCTGCCGGTTACAGTAAAATGCCTGATGATCTTCGCGATAATAACACAGATTTCCACACTTTGGGCACTATCTGGATGTTGGGAGAACCCCGTGTTCCTTGAAAAACGTTAATGACGCCTAATCATTATGGCCAAAACGTTCAATTGCCGTAAGGTAGGACAACTCACACCCTTCACACAACAACATCATGCAAAACTGATCTGCTACTTCGGGCTGGAAGACGTGAACGGCGCATAGAAAATGACGTCATCACTATTTCCCTGTACAAATAGCATAAAATTATACTCGTCGGACCAAAAATGAGTGTATTTATATTTTATATATATATATATATATATATATATATATTATTAGTATCATAATTTTCACTAGTAATATGCACTTGCACAAAAAATGAATGACAAATTTGAATAAAGGGACTAAAACTACCTCATAAAAAGTTATTTTGATTTACAGGTCCAGCCCATGTCATTTAAAACATATTAACCCCATAATTTACATATGGAAATGATCGAAAAACTGGTACCAAACCTCAAACTACTAATTACTATCCAAACAACACTGGAAAACAGAAAAGGCAGAATGTGTAGTGTTCCCAAACTAAAGGCCCGACAAGAGACACCCTCAACACAAGGAAAATAGCTTGGTTGTCAAGGGGCCAAGACGTTTTAACTAGCTTCCAAAGGACCTCAGGAACGTCACAGGGGTTAAAGTTGCAGTCTTCAAATGAAGACTAGATGCCTGGCTCAGGAGGATACCAGATGAGCCAGGTGTACCTGGCTATGTGCAATGGAGGGCGCAAGAGAGCAACTCGCTCCTCCACCAAGCCAAGCCTAGAGGTGGGGCGACCAGCTTGACCTTCGTGTGAAGAGAGACTAACGCACAGAACTGCTACGAGGTTACAAGATAAATAAATATATATATATATATTGTCAAGTATATTTATTAATTATTAAGTGATAATACACCCTAATCACTTCAGCTTTAGATGGAATCACTTAACAGATTTAAATATTTAAGTAAACCATTTTGTACATATTGTGTTGGGAGCGAAAAATTCAGAATTCGTATAATTATTAATAACTTAATCCAGCTTCGACTTCCAGCCAACGTTGAATGCATAAGACTTGTTACACGCCACACTATTACTCTATGCAGCTCTCTAGTCCAAATTAATCCTGTCCGTTCACAAAACAATCCTCCCTCCCTCGCAAGTCTTGCCATCGAGTTTACATCGGAGAAACGACGAAATTTATGTAAAGCAATCACTGAGTACAAATGAGGCTTCAGAACTTGCAGTAAAAACAATGCTATATTCAAACAATCCAGCATTCTCAACCATCCAATTGCCTGCAACGCCACTAGTATTGTCTACAAATCTATCTTTACGTCCGAAAAATAGTTGAATCCACCCTAATGAAACATATTCCCAATTTTAACAAATTCTCGGGTTTCTATCCTGTTGATATCATCATCATCATCATACCATAATTCACCGCGTGTCCGTCTGTCTGTTTGTCTCCTTTTCATGTCCAAATGGCTGGACCAATTTTCACAAAACTTCGTGACAACACCCTCTGGGATCACTGGAGTATTTTTAGCAAGTTAGCAACTTTTTTTTTGTTTCAGATCGGGTATTCCCACAAAAAAATTATATGTTAAAACACTAAGCACTTAAATTTCAAGATTTTGGCCCATTGGTCTTAGGATGTGAAACTCAAAAATTTGGATGGTTGCTTTCTTTCGTGAATTTGTTGAGCTGCTTTTCTGGCTATTAGAAAAATATAAAATTTTATAGAAGCGTGGACTGGTGGCCTTCCCTTTCATTTAAGTCTACAAGTAAACCAAGTCCCAACACGCTTCTACAAAATGTGACAAATTGTATTTGAAATTTAACTGCTTTGTGAGCTTCAAGTAGAATTTGGGAAGCTGCATTTAAAAATTTAAGTGATCCTGAGCTAATTATAAATGTTAAACTCTAACTCGCTTGAAATTTTCTTAAAATAATTTTCATTACATTTTATTCTTGACTACTGTATCCAAAAAAAATTGGAAGTCTATCTGTAAATAAAAAAAACTTTGTGCGGTTTTGAGCGGAGTTGCGTAAAGTAACAAATATCTCTTTCGCTCAGTCGCCTGTTATGATTGGATGACTCGCGTAAAGTGGGTGGAGCTAATGTCTCTCGCTCAGTTGCCCGTTCGGGTCGGATTTATCAAAATGAGCGGCGTCAAAGATCACGAAGTGATCATGAGCCCTACCTGTAGGCTAAAGCGCCGAAGGCGTGGCTTGAGTTCTTAAAAATTATTTTTTACATTTACGTCCCATTCTTCTTTGTCAAGTATAAAACATATGTTTCATAAACAGTATTCTGGATTATAATACCAACACATATTAGTACCATGACTGTACACTAGGGTGGATCGATTTTATATTTTTTTCGATTTCCATATTCTAATAGAGACAAAAACTTGCGCATGCATGAGAAAATAGCCTCTGCAAAATCTTAGCTTAATAGGTAATCATCTTCTGCCCCCGGCAGAGCGATGAAAATCATATTTTAGTAGTCAAAAACGTATTTTTAAACCCTAGCCTAGAGTCATAAAATTTTGCGTGTGTGTTATTTCATGCCTAAGCAACGATATAAATGCTATGGGAAATATAAATGCATTATTTAAGACAAAGAGCCGATCTGAAAATATGTATATTACACATATTTTCAGATCGGCTCTTTGTCTTAAATAATGCATTTATATATTTCCCATAGCATTTATATCGTTGCTTAGGCATGATATAACACACACGCAAAATTTTATGACTCTTGGCTAGGGTTTAAAATTACGTTTTTGACTACTAAAATATGATTTTCATCGCTCTGCCGGGGGCAGAAGATGATTACCTATTAAGCTAAGATTTTGCAGAGGCTATTTTCTCATGCATGCGCAAGGTTTTGTCTCTATTAGAATATGGAAATCGAAAAAAATGTAAAATCGATCCACCCTACAGTCTAGAGTAATATCTTCTGTCCCCGAGAAAAGTCTAAATGTGGATTATAATTACGTTAATGCGATGTTATAAGTACGATAAGTACTAAGTACAGCTCCTCGTTTGCTAATTTTATAAAATTAGCAACCCAGAACTCACCACGAGGAGGTGGCTGTACGTCGAGTTCCACCCTATCCAGCCCCAACCACCCTTCCTTTGGCTGCATGTCGATTTACATACGGTAATCTTTCTTAGAATCAAATCGTGGAATTTTTGTTCAGGAGTGAAGACGGGAGCGGATGAATCCGTCCCTCTCTTCTATTCCACTTACACTGGCAGAGGCTTCGGTTACTTATTTGATGAGTCTCTCGACCGCTTGAGTATGACAAGGGAATAGTGGGATCAGTCCATCAGGCTGGTCTCCCGTTTCAACAAACTCTTTTATTCGGGTATCAGGTATTGTTTTTGTAACGGGGGGTTCGGTCACCTCAGCCGTTTGCCAGTTGATCATTTCGTAATAGTTTTGACTACCGTAGAGCAGCTCAGGCATGGCGAAGGCTCGAATTTCCCCCGCTGGTGATTGTTTTGATCGTGCTTTTAATATTCTTCTCCATCCCAATTCTCTTATGTGTTGCTCATCGGCATGTAGCATAGAGATCAAAATATTTTCTGGGTGAGCAAAGAAAGAATTTCTACGGAGGACTTTGTTGGCGATTGTCTTAGATCTTTGAGGCATGGTCTGAGAGAGACGCATCATTTCGAAAAAATGTTTTGCGCCCTCAGTGAAACTGGAGTTTTTCTTTATCTTAAACCAAATTGGTGCGTAAACTGTCATAATGAATCGCACAATTTCGTTGAAGGTGCTGGAGGGTTCACTGGTTGAAACATAGAGGCGCAGAAATCTATTTGCTGTTGTCAGCCACCTGGAATGCGCCATCTTACCTGGATTTCGAGCCGCGAGAGCTGAAGAGCAGCTACCGCTCGACACTGCTCTGTAGATGCCTAACAAATATTTTTGGTCAGTGCTCAACTCGGCATCATCTACGTCAATGTCGGGAGATGGAATGGCATCGAATTCTGTAATTGGAAGTTTTTCGCAGTCGTTCAGTTGTTTCCCAACTGGTCCAGTAAAGCCGATTGGCCCAGTTGTTTTGCCGTCCAAGTCTTGAATGAGGTGTCGCAGTAATAATTCATTACCCTAGCCTAGAGTCATAAAATTTTGCGTGTGTTATTTCATGCCTAAGCAACGATATAAATGCTATGGGAAATATAAATGCATTATTTAAGACAAAGAGCCGATCTGAAAATATGTATATAAATTACCTATTTTTTCAACATTTGACGTTGTTGCCGGGGGCAAAAGATATTAACGTAGGACAACGCGCTTGGAAAAACGATCATATGAGGTCTTTTTCATCGACTTTATAGTTATTAGGAATAATTTTGATGCATATTGAAATAATTTAAAAATTATAAGAAAAATACGTTTTTGACTACTAAAATATGATTTTCATCGCTCTGCCGGGGGCAGAAGATGATTATCTATTAAGCTAAGATTTTGCAGAGGCTAGTTTCTCATGCATGCGCAAGTTTTTGTCTCTATTAGAATATGGAAATCGAAAAAAATGTAAAATCGATCCACCCTACTGTACACTGTACAGTAAATTTGTATTGCTCGAAGGATAATAACAGGCTTCCGCAGGAAGCCTAAATGCCTTTTTATCTTTATTACATATTAAGTTCAATAAAAATTTATCTATAAATGGGTTGTCTCTCAATAAATTATTAGTAACGTGTTTAAAAAAAATAAATATAATAAATATACAAAATGGAAAAAAATAAAAGTCTACTCTTTCACTTTCCTTGTGGGTTTCACTCTTCCCTAGGAAACGGTTTCAGAACCGGTTCCGGAACCGATCGTGTTGAGCTGGAACCGAACCCGAACCCGAAACCGTTTAGCTTCGGTTCCGCATCAGTTCTGGAAGTCTTACTAATCAGAAATATCCATTAGTCAATTTTTAAAATATATTTTTTTAATAATGAATTAGTTTATGAGTGTCATACATATTTGATTTTGTGTAAATACAGTCTATTTAAAACTATATTTCATGTAATTGGAACCTGAATTTTAACAAAAATTTCAGATTACAGGTGACATCCAGTGTTGTCAACTTGGCCTACTTTTCGCAGATTGGGCTACTTTTTAGAGTCCCTTGCTAAAAAATAAAATTTTCTGCTATCTGCTACTTTTTGGGCTACTTATAACGTACGTCGTCATAAATTACGCGCAAGACAAGTTTCAAACTTGTCCTCTGCGGAGTATAAAAATTTGTGTGAACTGTGCGTAATTTGTATTTCAAGTGATATAAATTTGTGTGTAATATCTTAAAATGAGTAAGTGGGGTCAATACGACAAAAATTTTTAAAAAGAATGGCTACACTGTCATGAATTTTCAAAGTGGCTTCAAGAAGTAGTGGGAGACAATACCAAAGCATCTTGCAAAGTTTGTCATGTACAGCACAGGTGAGAGCCCATAAAGCGGACCTGATATATATATATATAATCTGCTACTATTTTTCATAATTCGCTATTTTTTATTAATTTTACTGCTACTTTATAAAATAAGAGTTGGCAACACTGGTGACATCAACATCTGTTGCCTTTGTGAGTGCCCGCTGTAAATTCAGCGTTGTTATTGTGTTACCCAAAATAGTTTGTATTGTGACAATGTTTTGTGTATATAAATGCCTTTATGTATGGTTTGGGCTTGTGAATAATGTACATAAAACAAATTAAAGTAACTTTCCACCGTTTTCCTTTCGGCATAAATGACAAACAAAAAGCAATTATATGGTTAAGGAAGTAGGCCTTAGCGAAAGGACCGTGAAAGATTAATGAACACGAAGTCTTATCTAAGGTTACTCATTTCATTTACCTTTATTTAGGTGATTGTTTTATTTGCCCGTCAATTGAATTTATCATCATTAAGGTTAACTTTAAGGATAAAAGTCTAAAACTCCCAGACCAGACCAGGACTAAATATCAAGGTAAAATAGACTTTAAGTTAGACTAGCTAACCAATCAACCTGACGTTAGTTAGGAACTGACAGTTAAACGAACTTTCGGCACATAGGCCTAGGCCTACTACTAAGACTAATAGGCTAGGCATAGGACCTTTGTGACTCCTGTTACCTGTAGTCTATGAGCCAATAGGTTACAGTAGGCCGTATGCCTCTATAGGGCCTGTAGGCCTACGGTAAGGCTGTGAATACTGCAGGCCACTGACCAAAAGGCTATATAGGGCCTGCAGGACTCATGCAGGCTATCAGCTATAGGTCTAGGCTCTAGGGCCTCAATACCTAGCCTAGAATTCCTGTAGTCCTTTAAGCTATATTTGTACATTTAAAAAGAAAATTTCATATTCAGCGGAGTTAATTTACCATTTAGTATATATAATAT
This sequence comes from Bathynomus jamesi, assembly GCA_023014485.1. Lineage (NCBI taxonomy): Eukaryota > Metazoa > Arthropoda > Malacostraca > Isopoda > Cirolanidae > Bathynomus > Bathynomus jamesi. Next base: position 436,131 of record JAJOZX010002172.1, read on the forward strand.
TATATATATATATATATATATATATATAATTGACCTCCAAACTAGGAATTTACCTTTAAAAATAGTTTTGATAAGGTTCCTTAAATGATTTAGAAAAGGACAGATGATGTAAAACTAGGCCTGTTAATGCTGGTACCTACTATAGTAGTAGCCTAGGTTTTATCTATGTAATTAGCCTACTTTGAATTTATTATGTATAACCATGGGCGTCGATTGCGGGGGGGACGCAGGGGACATGTCCCTCCCACTTTTTACAAAGGGGGGGACAACCTACCAGTTGCCCCCCCCCACTTTCCTGGATGAATTGCTATAAATTGTTATACGCGAAATAGAAATATGTTAAATAAACAGTTTTGTTACGTATCATTTTCAATATCAAAATGGGTTCTTTTGCATTATCCTCCCAACACTAATTTTTTTATATAATGGTTTGGTTTTGGTACTTTATTTTCCTTCCATTATAAAAAAAATTAGTGTTGGGATTAGGTTAGGTTAGGTTAGGTTAAAAACAGCCCGCCGCAGGCGTTAGCCGGCTTCAAGTTAGGTTAAGAATATTTATTCATATAACTAATGATGTAATTTCAGAATATTTTGCTCCCAACACTTATATCATTTTCCTTTTTTTATTTCAGAATTTGTGAACCCTTTATTTTCCTTCCATTATAAAAAAAAATTAGTGTTGGGAGGATAATGCAGAAGTACCTCAAAAGGTGATCAAAGTGCAGTTTATTTGTTTTATATTTCACGAACATATTTTGTTATCAGTTTATGTACATTGACCTCTGTTGTCTACAGGTAATAGAGTTATTTCGGTTAAACATATACTGTGATATTATGTTACATGAAAGGTTAAATATTATAAATAGTTTGCATTGCGTTTCTTATTTCTGCAAAAATAATGTTTAAATAAAGAAAGACATAAAATGATTAAATACAATGGAGTTTTTTCAACATGCTGAGAAAAATACAAAAAACGGGTAAATGGTAAATTACGACATTGATATACACGCAACAGCTACTCAGAGCCTTGTTTGATTCGCTGTTTGAAGGAGAAGTGTCCCCCCCCCCCTACTATTTTAGAGTAATCGACGCCCCTGTGTATAACATGTCATATTTATAGTGAGTCTAAGCTATGACGTTTGATACAGTTATAATAACTTCTTGGCCGTACCATAGTCTTCCCTTTTTGAAGGATTTATGATATTTGGGGGACATTTTTTTTACTTTTACACAAACATAGTAAAGAACCCAACAAAAATGGGCACTTTTTTTTGTTAACACAACTAGCATTGAATATGAATAATTGAATAATTCGGTATTGTTGTTCCATTATGGTGTACACATTACCAAGTAGCACTGTGAAGCCATACTGTACATCAGGCTTATGGTACAAATTAAGACAATGTAACAGGGTTCATGATGACGGCCTCTTTAGTGTCGTACTACCAAATAACTGTGAAACACTGTCACCAATTGTACTGTACATCAGGCAACTAGCTTACATAAGGGAGGGCCAAGGGGCCTGGAACCCTTCCATTGCATTTCCTGATTCTAAAATGAGTATTACTAAAAACTGTATGAAAACTATAAATTTGGAAAAGATACTAGGAGCAATGACAATGATCAAATATTCATAATATGAAAAGTATTCGAGCATAATCAAATGGAAAATTTAACATTCAGTCAATTTCAGTACAATGCATAATAATCTATACTATAATAAGAGAGCTGTCTGTCCGTCCGTCCGTCCGTCACACTTTCAGAAATTGTGAGAAAAAATTGAGAAAAAAATTCAGAAATTGTATTACGGGCGGAAATGTGAAGCTCAAGATTTTCATGACTGTTCTTTTCTGTAGTTTAGCCTGTCTGTTTGTCTGTTTGTGAAATTTATCCCGGGCAGTAATGGGGGATGGGTGGGGTAATGGGGATGGGTGGGGTAATGGGGAGGGGTGGGGGTAATGGGGGAGGGGGTTAGCCCCCAAGTTGCATGAATGGGGGTGATGAGGTTTTGGGAGATACCAGATTCAGAAATGTTGACACAATGTGAAGCTCAAAATTTTCACGGCTGCGTTCTTTTCTGTAGTTTAGCCTGTCTAACCGTCAGCGAAGCGACGACGGGAACTGTACTAGTAATAATAATAATAATAATAATAATAAGTCAACTGGAAAATTTAGCATTCAATCAGTATCAAAATGTGACCACAAAGATATCAGTTTATCGATCAATAAATATGATCAAAGACATTTAAACATTGTGCATCGCTCTTGCTTTGTGCATTTCATCATTATTTTGGAGAGCTGATAATTCGCCCCCCCCCCCACACTTTTAAGCAAATCCTGCGTACCCCCCTGCATTAGGCTTATGGTACAAATTATGATAAGGTAACAAGGTTTATGATGACGGCCTCTTTAGCCTTATACATTAACAACTTTGATGTTGCTAGTGGTAGGCAAGCCCAGTAGAACTAGAACGTAATACATGCAGAGTTCATCACTAGAGCAATCCTTTTCCTTAGCTGAAGTTCTGGTTCAGCCTTGTATTACATCTTTCAAAGTAAGGACTTCATAGCGCGAAGTCATCTATTATATATTTTCGCCTGTCTGTCTGTCTGTCCTTTATGCAAGCGCAAACCGTTTGACCTAGAGCTACCAAATTTGGCACGGGAGCCTCTTATGGATGAAGAATGTCAACACAGAGTCGGTCAGCCTGTCTGTTTGTATTATGGGGCAATGTAAAGCTCAAGATTTTCATGACTGTGTTCTTTTTTATAGTTTTATTGACCAGATATCTGATTAGATTCAGAAACCTTGACACAATGTGAAGCTCAAAATTTTCACGGCTGCGTTCTTTTCTGTAGTTTAGCCTGTCTGTTTGTATGTTTGTGAAATTTATCCCGGGTAGTAATGAGGGAAGGGTTGGGGTGGGGGTAAGTGGGGGAGAGGGGGGGGGGTAATGGGGAGGGGTGGGGGTAATGGGGGAGGGGTTAGCCCCCAAGTTGCATAAAGGGGGGTGAGGGGGTTTTGGGGGCATTCAGCTGACCTAACTGGGCATTCAGTTGACTTAACCTGGCATTCAATTAACCCGGGCAACGCCGGGTACCTCACCTAGTTCCTATATAAAATTATATAAAATGATGCCCATATCTAGTCAAAAATTCTATATGTACGATTAGATTGCTACATTTTTCCGTTTATATGATTAACTTTTACCACCATTTGAATAATTATATATATGTATATATATGAAAATGAAAAGTTTTATTGGCAGACTATAGTCCATATGACAAATATTATTAATACAATGACAGTTCATATACTAAGGATAGAAATATATACAATTGATTAGAAATAATACTGTAATGTCGAAGTTAAGTGGAGCTACAGACAGACGTTTTCGTACCAAGAGGTCCATAGCTTAGGCCTTAGACTTAGAAGATAAATGGCAGGACTCATGGATAGCTTGGATGATCGGATTGGTTGATTTTATAATTCTTTGCATTAGACTGTGTTGAGCACGTCTTGTTACCTCCGGGAAGCTCGGGACATTGCGGGTAGCAAACATTTGCGAAGTTGAGCATCTCGGGGGTAATTTATGTAAGTCTGAAAGACCTGTTGTACAGCAAATTTAGGGTTCTGCCAGAACCTTTTGTATAATTCACCCAGAGTTGCTGTCCGTATATTACTGCAGAAAGTACGAAAGAGAGTGTCTTTAGCTTCACTTGTACAGAATCGAAAGTTCCTTATGGTCATATTCGCTTTAGCACACAGGCTTCGAGATTGTTTTCTTATATCCTAGTCATCACTCAAGGAGCTGGTAGTAGTTTGACCCAAATACTTAAACTCTTGTACTTCCTCAATTACTTCACCATTCATTTTAAACCTTATATCTGCTGGCTGATTACGGCTTTTAGGATGAAATTGCATAACCTTAGTTTTTGTAACATTAAAAAGAATATCATGTTTCTGCGAATACACTTCGCAGACTTTTAGTAGCCGATCCAGACCTTTAACAGATTGACTTATTAACACCATATCATCGGCATAAACTAAGTTATTTATCCTTGTGTTATCTATACAACATCCCACTGTTGCCTCATTAAGTGAAGCAATTAATCCGTCAATATACACATTAAACAGCATAGGGGAGAGCAAGGAGCCTTGTCTCACCCCGCAAGAGGAGCCAAAACCCTCGGATAGTACATTGCCCCACCTAACAGTGAAAGATTGGTGGGAATACCAAAATTTCAATAAATTTAATATGTACATGGGAACCTTCCTGTCTTCTAGTTTTGCAAATAAAATATTGTGGTTCACCCTATCATATGCCTTACTTATATCTAGGAAACAGCTATAAATAGTTGACTTACTGTTAATGTATTTAGATATTGTTTCTTTAAGTACATAGATACACAGGTCAGTTGAGTGGGACCTTTTAAAGCCAAACTGATTAGGAGATGTCCATAGGAAATAATTTAATCGGCGTAACAAGAGTTTTTCTAGTAGTTTCGAGAAGCAGGAAGCGACAGCAATAGGCCTGTAATTATTGCTAGACAGAATGTCTCCGTACTTATTTTTGATCAGGGGCAAGATATATACCCTCATGAACTCTGCAGGGATATAGCTATGAGCAAGCATGGCTGCTAGGAGCAATGATATATGCAGACATACTACGTCATTTGCATATTTTAAGTGCTCATTCGATAAGTCATCTACCCTTGACGCAGAACCAGTCTTTAACTCTTTAATTAACCTCTTTACTTCAGAATAGATAGCTAGATAGATAGATAGATAGATAGATATGAAAAGCAATATCTTAAAGTTGAAACAGAAAAATCTAAATAAATTCTTTGGAAGGAAAGAGAGGAGAAAGTGCGAGGAATTCACAGCACAGCGTTTCCAATCCTGATGAAAATTCTTTGCCGCGAATAGTTCACTGTTAAGTCGATAGTTTGTTAGTGAGGAAAAACTTCTATCTTATGATGTTTTTTAAGTCGGGGGAAAAGTCTGGGATCCAAGTATTGAGGTTTGCCTTAGTTGTTTACAAAAGTATCGATAGTAAAAAAAAAAAAAAAAAAAAAAAAAATTGGAGAGAGAAAAACTAAAAGTTTTCGAAAGAAATTCTTTTAAAAGGAGGATAATTTTTCTTTTAAGGCACAAGTCGTAAAAGTTAAGGAATTTTAAGAAAATTGTCGATAGTTCTTTCATTGTATATTTATCTTTGGGTTTTGTTGTATGGATTTAACCACAGGGATTATTTTAGGGTCTATCTCTTTATTGGATTTAAAGATTCTAATTCATGCACGTGTGTGTGTGTTGTGTGTGTGTGTGTGTGTGTGTGTGTGTGTGTGTACTTATTTATTCATCTATACAGATAAATAAAAGTAAATTCGTTTATTAGTTACCCCGAACTCAATTACCAAAAGATACCGCAAGAGGGCGCCTCTTTCGCGGTATCTTATTTATAGCAGTGTATAATGTGACGTTCTATCAACGATCAGATTACTCTCGTTACATCCTATTTGAGAAGTGACATGATCATCATCATTTTGTAACTCTAAGATTGTATCATCATTTCTAATTTGTAATATTAGAAATTAATTATTATCGGTATTTCAACATGTTCTGTTTACTGTAATGTTTACCATTTTTTTTTCTATTATTTCTATTATCATACCATATTGTTTACCTCTTCCTTTTCTATTATTTCAAAGATTATTTCACTTTTCATTTGTAATGAGAGAATTAACTAAATACAACTTTATTTTATTTTCTACTAATTTTATTTATAGTTCTTATTTTCCTTCGTAAAAATAAAAATGAATCTCAAAGGCTTTTTGCCTGAAAATCTGTCATGCTTCTCAACGGCATATTCAGATAAGAATACTGTAATTCAACTACTTGTCACTAAAAATACAAAATCAAACGTTAATGCCAACATTGTGTAAACCTATATGGATGTAACGTATATCTTGTGTATTGTGTTTTTTCTGAATAAAGATTGATTATTACTAGCTAAAGTGGGCCCTACGGGTCCATTTGGCTAGACCTGCGATGTTGGGGTCTTTTGCCCTGTGGGCAGGGCCGCCCCTAGGCGTTAGGCAAGTCAGGCAAATCAGGCAACGTCTGAGGGCGGCACAAAATTGACAAAAAAAATTTCTTTTGTTCATATTTTACAGTTTTTTATACTAGATGTTTTTAATTATACTTTTTCTATTGTCAGATTGTTTTATATTCTGTTTTCGAACATTTTTTTTATTGTTTGTTATATTTCCAAAAAGTCATTAATCCTTGAAATGTGTTTATCTGCAATTTCTGAAAACAAGCTAGGTACTGTAATTCCTAAGATATATGGATTTGGGAAAGTTTTTGAATTGTGGACCTTTTCTGGGCTCATGTACGATTGGTTGAAATTTAGGATACACTCAGAGCATCCACAAATGACCAATAGCAGACGATTTCTTGATTTTCTTCTTGGTATATAAGGTCTTGTTTTTGAAATAGATGGTTAGCTAGAGCTTTACGATGCATTAATGTATATCAAAAGATCAGAATGTGAAAAGTTTACATGGCTTACAGTCTAGGGCTGATGCTGATGCTCTGTTGAAAGATATTTGTCAGTACAAATTCATATGTTCTATTATAGTTTGGTATGACGTATTAAGTATTATAAATCCATTTAGTAAGCAATTCCAATCCATAAACGTTGATGTTGTTGTTGTTTAGCCGATCAGCCCACCCTGATCGAGCAAGCCGGCGGCACGCAGGTAACCGATCGCCCTCTTCGGAGTGGACCAGAGGTTCAGCGCACTAGTGATGGTGTGTTTTGTTCGTTGTGCTAGAGCGGTACAGTCTGTCATAATGTGTTCAATTGTTTGTGGTGTGTCCTGGCACAGGTGGCAGATGTCGTCTATGGAGTTGTCTAGTCTGTGTTTATATGTCCGTAAGTTTGGGTGATGTCCACATCGGAATCGTGCTAAGTTAACTTGATCCGATCTGCTCAGGCTGATCTCTGACCTGTTAATGGGTGGCGGCTTCGCACCTAGGACCGCATTCGGACCGAGTCGTGTCAGTGCTTTGTGGGTTAGGTGTGTGTGTGGGTGTGTGGGTGTTTTCTGTACTGTGTGATGTCTGTGGCGCGTGGTATGGAATGGAGTATTTGGTTATAATGTGTCTGGTGTTACCTTAATGGTGCGAGGTGTCGGTGCGTGATTGTACATGTAGTGGCAAGGGTGTTGTGGGTTAGTTGTCGCTGTTGCCATGAATTGTGTTCCCCTCATGTCTAAATGTTCCCTAACTTTCAGTATTTTTGTTTCTGTGTGCAGGTGTTCTATTGGTGTTGTTTGAGTGCATCCTGTAATGATACGAAGTGCGTTGTTTTGTATTGTCTGTAAGGTGTTTATGTGTGTGTTTGAGATAATGGGTGCCCAGCATGGGCTAGCATAATCCATAACTGAGCGAATATATTGTTTGTATATGAGAGATGTTGTTTCCTGCTGGTGTCCAAAGTTTGTGCCTGTTAGTACCCTAAGCGTGTTAAGTCTTGACGTACATTTGTTTTTAATATCCTGAATGTGGTTTGCAAAAGATAATGATGTGTTGTATGTGACCCCAAGTATTTTGGTCCTGTGAATGTGTGGAATGTTGATGTTGTTTAGTGTAAGCTGTGGAATTACCTGGTGTTCTTTTGTGTTGCTTGTAAGCAAGGTGATGGTTGATTTTGTGGGCGCTACTTTGAGTCTATTGTGTGTGAGCCAGTCTTGTATACTGTTTATGTATGTTTGTAGGTTATTTGTAGCGGTGTCGATGTTGTGGGTGGATGTTAGTGATATGTCATCTGCATATGATGATAATGTAAGCTTGTTATCTATGGGTGTTGGAATGTCGTGCATGTATAAGTTGAACAGTGTTGGTGAGAGAACAGAGCCTTGAGGGACCCCGTTCTGAAAAAGCTTGTTTTTGGATGACTTGCCATTAAATGTGACATGTGAGTATCTTCCTGAAAGATAGTTGCTCAGCCACCTTTTGGTGTTATTGTGCAGGTTTGTGTTGAGTATTTTGTTTATGAGAGGGAAGCGTGGGATAGCATCAAATGCTTTACTAATGTCTATTGTTGCTAATAGTGTACGTTGAGCTGGTCGTCTGGAGTTGATGCCATCCATGATGTGCTGCGTGAGGTTAGTGAGTAATGTCGTGTTGAGTGGTGAGGTCTGAATCCATGTTGAGTAGGCGATAGTGGAATGTGTGGGTTGGTGATTTGTAAGATTAGTCTTTCTGTTACTTTGGAAGGTGTGCATAGTAAAGTAATGGGTCTATAGGAAGCTGGTTCTGTTGGATTTTTGTTTGGTTTGAGTAGTGTAATAATTTTACCTTGTTTCCATATGTCAGGAATAATAACAGTGTTGGTATGAATATGTGCTGATATTTGTGAGAGCTAGTATTCCTTGTGGGCCCAAGTGTTTAAGGTGTATGTTAGATATGTTGTCTGGTCCAGTAGCCTTCGAATTCTTAATGTTTTTGATGATCTTGGTGGTCTGGTCTGTATTGAAGGGTGTAATGGTTGTGTCGAGTCTGTAGGTTTTCTTGTGTCTGGCTGTTTGTCTGTCTGCATATTTCTGGTTGTTGTCTCTGTTTAAGTGACTTATCTTTGCGTAGTGATTAACTAGACTGTTAGCTTGTTGTGTGTATGTTGGGATATTATTTTGGCTGCGACAGATAGCCGCGTGTGAGGTGTGAATGCCGCTGTTAGTGGGTAATGCCGTTTATAGTCTTGTATAGCCTGGATGTATCTGTGGAGTGGTTTAATGTTGTTATGAATTCCCTGAATGTTTCTGTTTATTTTTCTTTGAGTTTGTTGTTTATTTCTGTGTTGAGCTGTTGTATCTGCTGTTTTATGGCTTCTGTGTGTCGGGTTTGTGTGTTATATTTGAGGTTGTTACGTTGCCTTATGAGGTGGGCTATTTCTCTAGTGTAATTTGGGTTGTATTTCCTAATGTTGCCCTCGGGTATGTATTTGTTTGCATTATTGATGATCTGATTAAATGTCTTGAGTGTTGTATTGATGTTTAGGATGGGTGTGCTGTTATGACTTCCATAAACGTTGATATACAGTTTGCTGTTAACCACATGTATTAAGGTTTTTGAAAGATTATCGAAAAAAATGGATTCGCTCAAGTAAAAATAACACAGCATGCGAGCTTTCAGCCATCATCGAAATAACACCAGAATTTCCTCCAGAAGAGCAAGTTCGAAGGCGAATAAAAAAGAGGCAATATAAATATGAAAGTAGAGACGAGACACCGCTCCATAATCCCGATAAAAAATTTGAAATTGATTTTTTTTTAACACAATTGTAGGCACGACTATTAAACTCATTAGAGGATCGATTTGAAAAATTGGAACATCATAGTTCATATTTCAAGTTTTTGTATGATATCAGCTCCTTAGCCAATTTAGCATCAGAAACACTATTACAGCAATGCAAAGATTTGGAAATTATTCTTATGGATAACAACACATCTGATATTGAAGCAGTGGAACTCTATGAAGAATTAAAATTATTGTGCCTACTTGTTGAACCATATTCCAACCATATTGGAAGATATTGTTAAAGATTTTGCAGTGAAAAAAGCAAAAAAAGTAGATTTTTAACTGTTTTTAGAGATATTTTATATTGCAGTAGTAAAAAAATAAAATTATAATAACGTTGTTTTTTATTTACTTCTATACAAGGGGCGGCATCTTATTTTTTGCCTGAGGGCGGAGATCTCCTAGGAACTGGCCTGCCTGTGGGCCCCCAATTACTGGGGAGTCAATTATTCGGTCAATAAAACTATAGAAAAGAACGCAGCCATGAAAATCTTAAGCTTCACAAATCTTGATACAACGGGTTGGGATGTGAAGTTTAAGATTTTTATTGCTGCGTTCTTTTCTAGCTAGACTACGGGCCCATTTAGCTAGACTTGCGGTGCTGGGGCGCTTCGGCCACAGTAATTGGGGGGGGGGGGGGGGTCAACTGTTAAGTTCCACAAAAGTTTCTCAGACCTTAAAGTAAATATTAAGCTTTCACTGCCTTAATAATTTCTTTTCAAAATCTTCGGTATCCGATTTCAGCTTTTGAAGTAATTTTTTTGACAGACTTCATAGACTCTGCGTCAGTTATAGATTACTAGTACAGTTCCCGCCGCTTCGCTGACGGTTAGACAGGCTAAACTACAAAAAAAGAACCGAGCCGTGAAAATTTTGAGCTTCACATTGTGTCAACATTTCTGAATCTGGTATCTCCCAAAACTTCCTCACCCCCATTCATACAACTTGGGGGCTAACCCCCTCCCCCATTACCCCCACCCCTCCCCATTACCCCACCCATCCCCCATTACCCCCACCCCCACCCTTCCCCCATTGCTAAACTATAGAAAAGAACACAGTCATGAAAATCTTGAGCTTCACATTGCCGCCCGTAATACAATTTCTGAATTTTTTTCTCACAATTTTTTCTCACAATTTCTGAAAGTGTGACGGACAGACGGACAGCTCTCTTATTATAGTATAGATTATCATAACACAATTCACTGCATGTCTGTCTGTCTGTCTCTCTCCTTTTCAGGTCCAAACAGCTGGACATATTTTCATGAAACTATGAAACTTGGTGACAACACCCTGTGGGGTCGCTGGAGTGTTTTCAGCAACTTTTTCTCAGATCGGGTGTCCCAAAAAATGTATCCCAATTTAGTCCTCCCAAAAACGTATATGCTAAAACACGAAGCACTTAAATATCAAGATTTTGAATTTCTAAATTTTAATTTTAGAGAGTTTCATACATTTTCGTGGAATGAAGATGATCAAGCTAGTCACTAAATTTATAAAAAAATGTAGCCATCAAAATTTTTAGCTACGCATAGGAAGTCATGATAGGTAAAAAAAAAAAAAAAAAAAAAAAAAATGTGACAAGTTGTATTTGAAATTTAACTGCTTCGTGAGCTTCAAGTAGAATCTGTGAAGCTGCATTTAAAATTTAAGTGATTCGTGAGCTAACTGTAAATGTTAAACTCTAACTCGTTTAAAGAAATATCCCGCTCGTACAACCGGTATTTTTGTTAGTATACGTATAGCTAATTTATATGGCTGTCTATTTAACTTTAACACACACACACACACACACACATTATATATATATATATATATAAAGTTAAAAGATTCCAATCAATGATTATGATGAAATTAGGATAATGAAAAATAAGATCAAATCATTGATACTAAGATTTCTCATGCAGTTGGAAGTCCCGATTTAGTCGAAGAAGGGTGAGGGCTTTTGGAATTTTAAAAAATAGCTATAAAGCCTCGTAAAAAGAAATGAAAAAACGTTATGAAATAAAGGCGGAAGACACGCGGTAAAAAAAGTAAATAGTAAAAGGATTCGTAAATAAGATCGTATCGAAGTGGTCTTAAAGTTGGGTGGTTTGGTTATCGAAAGGAGACCCATACACTGACAATGAAAAAGAAGATTTAATGGATACACTACACGCCACTACCTATTTATGCATATTAAGCACTAAAATATAGGAAATATACAGGGTGGCCCAAAAATATGTTGCCCCGACGACGCATTGTAAACTTTTTTTCGGGGCAATTTGGGCCACCCTGTTTATATATATGTATATATGATGCAAACGCACAGGAAAAAATAAAAAAATGATTCATCATTCATCTCACGTGTTTAATTGTTAAATTCATCCCATAATATATATATATATATATACCGGGTGTCCGAGAATTATCTGTACAAGTTTTGGCTGTTATTAAAAGTCAAGCATGAAGTGTAGAAATTCAGTGTTGTCCCATTTTACAAAGAATCTCATTAAGTTTTCTCTGATACCAAGTTTTGACAAGTTTTTTAGAAATTCCAGTGTGTCCGAAAATTATGTGTACAATTTCATCTTTTAATAAAATTCTTGATAACACACGTAAAATTCTTAAACAAGATTATTTAGAATCTGTATTTTCAAAAGTTTCTTTTATTAAAGTAACGTTGTTACAAACATTCGATATGTGCACCATCAGTGATTCGCAAAACATCCAATCGATAATCCAAATGTTGCCATGTACGCTGCAGCATATCCACATCATTCGCTCAATAGCAGCTGTGATTCTTGCTTTTAAATCATCAATGTCTGTCACCCGCGTACAAAAAGAAAAAACTTGTCAAAACTTGTTATCAGAAAAAACTTAATGAGTTTCTCTGTAAAATGGGACAACACTGGAATTTCTACACTTCATGGTTGACTTTTAATAACAGCCAAAAATTGTACAGATAATTCTCGGACACCCGGTATATATATATATATATATATATATATATATATATATATATATATATATATATATATAAAGACCAGAGACGCTGTAAAATATGTTTTAATATCAAGTGTATGTGAAAGTATATTTTCGTTAAAATAACGTATTTGACCTAAAACTACATTTCTAAACTTTTGTGAACGCACTTCACAGAATAGGAAATGGGCTGTGACCTGAAAAATATGTTTCAAAGGACTTTGTTCCGCGTTTCGTCATAAAACTTTTGTCATTATAATTACGTGTTCATACATTCAAATGAAATTATAAACATGTACGAATATGTTTAACTGTTAACTGTATTCTTGATGTGCTACCACAGATTATTTAGTCTGTGGTGTTACGTCTGACTTCTATAACGATAAAAGTTTGAGCTGTCTGCCGTGAAACAAAATAATGAGGGTATTTTTTTAAAAAAATGCTTAAATCTTAAGTATTTTTTCGTACGCATATTATGGTACGTTTGTTTTACGTAAACGAAGAATCTATTGCTTTTCTAAAATGAATAAAACTATCTTTAAATTTCTTGAAGCCTACTGTGCACATGCGCAGTTTACGTGGAGAAGTGTACAAATACTTCCGAGTTCATTACTGTCTATATTAAGAGGGCGGGGAAGCCTAGCCGGGATAAATCCCGTCTATATTAAGAGGGCGGGGAAGCCGGGATAAATCCCAGGGGCCCGGACCTCTATGGGGCCCGGAAAGAGGGGGGATAAAATCTAAAAAATATTAATAAAGCAATTGATTAAATAACAAAGAAGAAATATATTAATTAACATACATTTTATAGAGATTATCATAATCAGACTGAAACATATAAATTATTATCTGCGGTCCACCAATGCCCAAGACCGACTGACAGATCTGGGAACCATTGTAATTGAAAGCCAGTTAGCCCGTACTTTAAATTTCAACAGAATCATTTACCACTTTGCTAGAGAGAAGGCAAAGAGAGTACACTTCTAATTATGAAAATCTTGCAATAAACAATTGTCTTGCCTGCATGGACTGGTACTGCATTTGTAAATTGTACAGTGATAGAATTAATATAATTGATTCGAAAAATAAAATGGTCATTTTTCTCCGAGTTGTTTATTCATACTGTATGTTTTGAATAGTGACTTGAACATATAATCAATTTGCTTGTTATGTGCACAAAAAACATTCATAATAAAATACTGAGTAAACAGGGGGGCCCATATACCAATCCTTCCCCGGGGCCCGGGGCAGCTCTCGGCGGCCCTGTCTATATACTGTATTATAATTACTTATCAAATAGTAGAAAGTACTGTCAGTTTTTTCTTTCCGTAAACGAAAAATCTTTCAGAATCTATCGATTTTTGTTGTCAATGAAAATATCCAAGAAATGTATATTTTTTAAATCTGCTCTGTCTGCGCCTGCGCGTTAGTCTTGTTAGTCTGTTCAAAATTTTTAGGTCACGTCGAGAAATTACCAGATGGTTGGTTTTTAGATATTAATTTAAAGCAAGTTGATAGAACCTGCACTATAATAGTCATCTAATATTGTAAAATATCCTCAGTTTTATATAAAAGAAATTCAATCATCTGAAGATCAGGGCCCCCATGTATTCTTGTTTTTTGATTTACAGTACCAAATATACGAGGGCCACGCAATATATTTTGCCCCACCTTTTTTTTTTCTTTCCAAGTTTCCTTGTAAGTTCCAGAAATTTTGTACACAAGTATTACATACCTTTTTTACAAGTTTTTATTTTTCCACATAGTCTCCATCCTTTTCTACGGCTTTCCTCCACTTCGAAACAAGGGCCTTTATTCCTTGCTGGTAAAAGTCCGCTGGGTTCCGCTGGAGTCACCTCTTAATCTCCTGGACAACCTCATTGTCACTCTGAAACTTTCTTCCACGAATAGCATCCTTCATTGGCCCCAAACAAATGGAAGTCTGAAGGTGCCAGATCCGGGCTGTATGGAGGATGATGTAACACACTGTAACACAGTCAAGCGCATTTTCGTGATGGCCTCTCTTGTTTGCAAGCTGTTGTGATCTTGCGTTATCGTGCAAAAGAAGGACGTCTTCCAGTTTTCTCTCCAGTCGAACTCACTTCATACGTCTCTGAAGTCTCTGTAGGGTAGCAATATATGCCTCTGAGTCGAGTGTTTGTCCTTTCTTCATAATGTCCACCAGAATCACCGCTTTCATGTCCCAGAAGATGGTGGCCATAAGTCCATAACCTTTCCTGCAGAGGTAGCCATTTTGAACTTTTTCTTGCGTTGGGAGTCTGCGTGATGCCACTCCATGGATTGGCGTTTTGTTTCAGGTTCAAAGTGGTGTACCCAAGTCTCATCCCCAGTCACAGTTCGTGAAAGGAAGTCATCCCCTTCTGTCTCGTATCGAACCAACGACTCGGAAGCAATTTCTTTTCTTTGGGCTTTGTGATCTTCAGTCAGTTCGCGAGGAACAAACCGTGAACACACTTTTGAGTATCCCAATTGCTGAATTATCGTATTCACACTTCCTTCACTAATTCCTAGCTCCAGTGATAGCTCCTTGTATGTGACGCTCTGATTTGATCGAATGATGCTGTTAGCACGTTGCACAGACATGTCAACTCTCACGGATTTTCCGTGAGACTCACGGATTTTAAGTCTCAAACTCTCTTATGTGAGGTATGTTTCCAGTTATCAAAATCAGGCACAGGCAAAATCAGGCAAAATCTCACGGATTTTCATACTTCACGGTTAACGTCTCTGGTTGCACAGTGTGAGATGTCACAGCCGATGCCAGGTGACCGCTGCGTGGCAGAATATTAATTTCTGTTTAATTAATTATTAAAATGTTTAATGTAAATCATTTACTAAAAATTGTGAAATTGTTTGAAATTGTTTAAAATGGTTAGAGTTGGCAGTCCTGGACAGAGGCCGACAAAGAGCGGGCTACCCCATAAGGGAGTCAGTCTTGAGGCAGGCGCGTTAAGCGTAAGGTTGGCGAAATGTAACGTAAAGTGTAATTAATTGTTTTGTGCCCCTCTCCGACGTAAATTATTATAATAGAAATTCCGTACTCGCATCCCCCTAATTTACTTAAACCATTTTCGGAATCAATAAAACGTTCACAAGTGTTAAAATAGAGTATTAATAAACCCCCCCCTTCCCCCTTCGTGTTGTAACGGACTTTCATAGTCTTGGCTCGGCGTTGCTACCATGAATATAAACGTAAAGTAGTGTATAAATGAGTAAAGAGAGTGTAAAGATAAATGAAATAGCGAGTAGAAAGAAGCGTAAATAATGAAGAAAGTAAATTAATAAAGGCGTTCACTATATCTGGTAGCAGCGGTTCACTACATCTGGTGGCTAGCGGCGGTCCTCTTACATCTTATTTTGTATGAGGCTTACCCACGTGACTAGTATTTCGATTAAAATTCTTCAAACCCGGTATATTAGCCAATAGCGTTAATGAATATTTTATTTCGATTATTAAAATATCTAAATGCAAAGTTTATCCCGTTTGCAGGCAAATTTCGATTGTCATTCCTTAAAATTCATAAATGTAATTTTAAAATGGCGTCCATTGTTTTCCAAATTATTCTGAGTCACGTCGCTTCAAAATTCTCGCGCGTCAAAATTTGTTGTTTGAGATCGAGTCTAGACTCAAAACTTATTTTAGTCGTTACAGAGTCGGTAGAAAAACTTGTCCGACTCAATAGTGCGAGTCATTATTACGTTAAATTTCGTTCATTAGGTCGGAGAGGACATAGTTTTGAAAAATTATCGTGCTGCCTGAGGACTCAATTTTCCTTTTTTTTTCGTCTCTTCCACTGTTATGCCTGTTTCAGCTTACCTTTTCACTTTTTGTTTAAAACTTTTGGAATTAGTAGTAATTGTGATAATATAATAATAACGATTAATACAGAAAAAATTTGTACGTAAGTAAATTGTTAGTTTAAATACACTGTGATACACATTTTATGCGGTCCTTAAAAAATGTTTTAGCGAAAATTTGTACCGATTGTAAAACATTTCCTGAACATGAAAAATTTTCTGGGTTTCATTAGCAGATTTTTGATTATATTTCGATTGGTTGTACATAAATTATAATAATAGGCTTATTTTAAATAATTGTTTATATAGATTTACGGGCTTTTTGCTTCGCTCGCTTCGCGCTAAAATAGGATTACGTTACATTTTAAGGGACAAATCGAAAAATAAATCTTAAACATATTAAATTTGTCAGATTTGGCCGTATAGGATTGTGTTAAATTTCAAAATAAGCAGAATTCGTTTAACTGAAATAGAGAAATTGTGTTGTGAAATTTTCTGTTTTTTTTTATTTTTTTTATATACTCATTAATTATATACTTACTTATTAACTTATACGTATATATTAGTTATATATATAATTTTATATATTTATATACTCATAAAGTTTGGTAGGTAGGCTGATTATCTATTTTTTTTCTCTCCAATTCTTTCGTTCATTTTCATGACAATTCCGACATATTTTGTAAAATGGCTATTGTATTGTACTAAAGAAGGATTTCTTGTAGGCCTATCGTTAAATATTGTTCGGAGATTAACCGTTACTACGGTATCTGTCTATTGAGTAGTAAATTCTTAGTTATTTAACAAAATTTTGATTGGTTTAACATAAATAATCATAGGATTTTTCTTTAATAAGCACAAATGTTATGCATTAAATTCTAAATTGTGCTTTCCACGCGTAACATTGAATTTATTAATTATAGGTCTAAAAGTGCGCAGTAAATTTTATTTTTATTTTGGGGACCTATGTGAGTTAAGGTATACATATTTTACTAAATCTCGATATTATAATTTTTTTTGAATTACAGAAATTTGTGTAGAAAATTCTTTTCATATATTTCTTTACGTTTTATAAATTCATTCAATAAGCAATGTTATTTTTATAGGTAGGCCGATTTTGATTTTTCTTTCCAGTTCAATGAAATGGTAAAATTTTTATTAAATTTAGATTGTATTCTAAAAAGGATGTTTTGATTTGATATTTTAATTTGGGTATTAGAAATGAAAAATGTCCTTTTTTTTTAGTTCGAGCGTTTGCATAGAAAAATTACAAAATTATGTCAGGATATAATGCAGTTCATTCGGTTTAGGGATTTGTATAGAGGTTCGCTTACAAACAAAGCGACCGCTCTCAATTAGGCAATGTTTTGTTTGTTTACAGTGGTTGCGTGTTTTTTGAGTGCATATTATCTATTCTTATTTAGTATAACTATGCAAATTTTAGTTTCACTTGGAAACGATAAATTACTGGGATTTTTGTGATTTGCAAACCATACTGGGGTTTCTGTTGAAGGAGAGAGTTGTCTCTCAGATGTAATTTGCGAATTGCGAGTTCAATTCATATGAAATTTGACGTTTCAAGTTGGAATTACTGTATTAAAATAATTTTTGGTAGTAATATTTAAATTTTTTTTACTTTTTAATAACTGTTTTGGAAAATTATTATTGTTTAAACCTTCAGTCGGGTTAACTAATGCATTTGAAACATTGGCTCAAGTGTACACTCGGAAATGGAGCCTTCTAGATAGCCAGTAACGTTTTTGTGGCGTCTTTGTGTGCTCCTCCTCACAAAGCAAGAGGGTTCATGATTGTCAGAGAATGGATGACATGAAGTTTCTGGGGTTCATTTTTGTCTTTTGTATTTAAGTATTGATGTGATTTCTGACGATAGTTTGAACAATAATATTTCTTAAATTATACTAACAGTTACTATGTATGGGCGCTTTTATATTTATACTGTACAATTTTGTTTCGTGCGTTTTATGACTTTTTTATCTTCTCCGCTGTAACTGCCATAAGTGACCTTATTGGTAGCTAGATTTGATTAAATTTTTGCGAAATTTTGAGATGTGTAATTTTTTTTTTCCGTGAATTTGGCCAGAGCAAATGTGTAGTTAGTTTCGAAGTGAACTGTCGAGAAAATTCGATAAATTAAATATGAAATGATAAGCAGTGCAGAAACACGTTTCGAATAAACTTTTTTTCAAAATTTCAAAGGCTCGGTTTGGAGTCAACCAAGTTGAATCCGAGTTCCATCAGTGAGTTTAGTCGACCGGATAGGTGATCGATCACCAATGAGAGAGAGAGAGAGAGAAACCCAGACTGCGCAGGGACTTGGCGCAGGATGGTTTCGGAAGAGAAGAGATAGAAGAGAGGAACCGAATGCGCATGCAGTTGGCGCAGGACAGTTTCGGAAGAGAGAGAAATTTCGTGTGCAGGGTCTTGGCACACGAAAGTTTCGATCGAAGATGGTCTACTGGTATTTTTCGGGCAGTAGCTGGTCACGCTGCTCGAATGCTTCGCTAAATATGTGTCGTAGCACGCGGTAGACAAGCCACGAGAGCTTGAACGTGTGCCTACGACTGTACTGTCCATACAGACATACAGTAGGTTCGTTGGGAAACGGCCTACGGCGGAGTGATCGGTTGATTGTTGCCAGTAGAAGAGTCTTTCAGCTGGACGTAGGAAGAGCAGCGTTCACCGACAAAAGTGGAGATGAGACAAGGCGAGTTTCTTCATCGACTTCTAGAATTGCAAATTCCGTCCAATTCCAGCGCGTGGTCCCGCTTTCAGTATATCTCCCCCCCTGATCCTTTTAGAATTGGACGTCTCTTGTTTTTTTTTTCGCCATTGGAGAGAGAGCGGAACCATTATAGCGTGCTGCCCTGTTGCATGTTGATTGATGCAATCCCTTGCATTCTAGCGAAGTGAGCAGGAGAGCTGCGATTGAAAATTGAAGTCCGTTGTCAGCGTGCGGAGTGTCATCTAAACAACGTCCAGCAAATTAATGTACTGATTATTATGTAATGAAATTATAAGTGAAAGGGTGCGATTATTGCCCATAATTGTTGTGTTTTTCGTGAATAGTATGTGCGCTCTTGGTCAGTATTTTATGTAAACTTTTTCTTATTTTTTTCTATGTCGCCCTGATAGTAACTGTATAACTATACAAATAACTGTTTCAAATGTAAAGCGATCGTTGATGAGGAATCGCGGGAATAGATTGTGAACTTGAGATTTGTGTGGCCACTGTAAGAAAATTTTCCGTTTTTTTTTTGGCATGTATAGATTAGTTACAGGTTGTAATTTAATTATTAGTGTGAAATGTTATTTTATGCAAATGTGAAAATTATAAAGTTTTCGGTTTTTATAATATGATACAAAATATATGTGTGGAATTTGTCATTCTAATTATTTCTTGTCTATCTCAACTCTGAATTGTTAAAAAAAAAAAAAAAAAAAATTGCAAAATATATAAATTTGTTGAATAAATTTATTAACATTGTTAAACGATATTAATAAGTTTTACTAATGGAAAAACTTATTTTCAAGGGGGTGATGCGAGTGTAGTAATGCTTAGTTAAGAATATTAATTTCTGTTTAATTAATTATTAAAATGTTTAATGTAAATCATTTACTAAAAATTGTGAAATTGTTTGAAATTGTTTAAAATGGTTAGAGTTGGCAGTCCTGAACAGAGGCCGACAAAGAGTGGGCTACCCCATAAGGGAGTCAGTCTTGGCAGGCGCGTTAACGCGTAAGGTTGGCGAATGTAACGTAAATAATTAATTGTTTTGTGCCCCTCTCCGACGTAAATATTATAATAGAAATTTCGTACTCGCATCCCCCTAAATTACTAAACCATTTTCGGAATCAATAAAACGTTCACAAGTGTTAAAATAGAGTATTAATAAACCCCCCTTCCCCCTTGTTTTGTAACGGACTTTCATAGTCTTGGCTCGGCGTGCTACCATGAATATAACGTAAAGTAGTGAAAGAGTAAAGAGAGTGTAAAGATAAATGAAATAGCGAGTAGAAAGAAGCGTAAATAATGAAGAAAGTAAATAATAAAGGCGTTCACTACACAATCGAGGCTGGCTCTCCTCTCTCCGATGATCTCACACGTTTAGACCAGCGTCCAACTGTGCTTCGATCAACAACAGCATCTCCGTAAACGTTTTGTAGACGTTTGTGAATATTTCCAACTGTTTCCTTCTCTGCGGTTAAGAACTCGATGTGTTTACGACGCACATCACTGTCAGACGCCATTTTCAAAACTGCGTTAACCATCGGTTTTATATAAGGAGGGGAGGTTCAAACTGGAAAAATCCGGTTGTGAAGCGCAGAAAGTTCAAACTTACGGCCTAAAAGACATTTCAGCCCCATGGCCTATTATTTAGCTAAGAAAAAAGGGTGGGGAAAAATATATTGAGTGCCCATAGTAATAATAAATTAAATTGAATGCCTGGTTAGGTCAACTGTACGCCCTTGACGAGTGGTTAGGTTAAGTCGTGATATTTTCGTTAGTTTTAACGAAGATATCATTTGGTAATTGAGGCTGGGGGCCCTGATCTTCAGGTGATCCAAGAAATTTAGTAGAGTTGAAGAGATTAAGGATCACCTGAAGATCAGGGCCCCCAACTTTCGTTAGTTAGCCTTATAAGGCTAACTAACGAAAATATCACAACTTAACCTAACCAGTCGTTAGGTCAACTGTACGCCCTTGACGACTGGTTAGGTTAAGTCGTGATATTTTCGCTAGTTAGCCTTATAAGGCTAATTAAAGAAGGCGGGGGCCCTGATCTTCAGGTGATCCGACATACAAACTGAAATTTAGTTACTTAAAAATAAAGGATTAATTTAAGCATGTTAGGAATTTGGAATTCCCTACACTATAAGTCGTAAAGTTATTTATGACCTGAAAATTTTAAGCCGTTTAGTTCCCTATTACATGTCAAAATAGGTTAAAGAAAGGTTCACCTCAGAATTAGGGACATCATAGACACCAACCGTGAACTTGCTGGTTTTCTTTTTAACCCTATATACTAAAACGGGAACCTTTTATTACTTGGAACTTTCCTGTTTGCAGTGTACAGACATAAGTTGGGAAATGTCTGATGTGCTATTGTTAAATTTAGTCATGTTACTCATGTAAGGTTTTGTTTCGGTATTTTTAAAGATTTCTTGGATCACCCGATGATCAGGGCCCCCAGCCTCAATTACCAAATGATATCTTCGTTAAAACTAACGAAAATATCACGACTTAACCTAACCAATCGTCAAGAACGTACAGTTGACCTAACCAGGCATTCAATTTAATTTATTATTATATTTGGTAATTGGTACTGTAAAGCAAAAAACAAGAATATATGGGGGCGGCGGGGCCCTGATCTTCAGGTGATCCGGTTTCTCCGTAATGTGTATTTCCCGTTTCACAAAGTTTTCAAGTGTAAATACAGTTTATCATTACCTTGAGTCTTACCTATAGGTGATATTCTAACATTAACCCTCACTTCATAAACACGGTAAATTATACTAAGGGTACATTATATCAGCAGTATACATTACCGGGTTATGAAATAAAGGTTAAATCAACGTTTATAATTTCAAAACACGTTCAAAGGTAAATAGGATATGAAAAAAATGTGTAGCTTTGACGTGTTTACAAAGTGTGAACAAAAATATATATTTAGAAATCTTTTTAAGGCAAACACTTTGCAAGGTACATATAATCTTTTCTTTGTGAAAAGAAATTCATATTATAGAATAACCTTTATGAGTACGTTTCTCCAGTAACAATGGAATAGATTTATTTTTCAAAAGATATTCTGTACCTGCGTGTTTTATTCCTTTATTTGTTTTTTAGGAAAAAAGGCACAAAGGTATGTTTACATAAATTTGTAACTATAAAAATAACATTAAATAATTTGTAAACATGAAGAAGATTTTGCGAAGTTTGAAATTTTTATAGAATAACTTAATATATAAAAAGAATAATTAATTTTTATACAAGTTCATACTTGCCAACATTTTGAAAAGCAAAAGCGATAGGATTTGTAATCAATGCCAGGGGGTCTGGGAGCATGTCCCCCTCCCCACGGAAAATTTTTAAAGATCTAGCCTTAAATGATGCACTCTAGTGTATTCTGAGCATAAAAGGTTTGATATTATTTGCATGTTGCAAATTTGCATAGTCTTGAAATCGGTAGGGTTAGCAAGTATACAAGTTTATACGGTGCTCTTCCAATACGTGCTCTACCGTAAAATGTACATTCCAATATGTGTTAACTAACGAAAATATCACGACCTAACCTAACCAATCGTTAGGTCAATTGTACGCCCTTGACGATTGGTTAGGTTAGGTCGTGATATTTTCGTTAGTTAGCACATATTGGAATGTAAATTTTACGGTAGAGCACGTATTGGAAGAGCACCGTTTATACTATAAAGCTAAATTTATTGAAGTATTTCAAAATGGTGTCTTGCTCTGGTAATACCATTACAGTTAATTTATATTTCATCGAAATTGCCAGCATCCGTAGTTCAGTGAGTAACATCGTTTCCCTATAAGCGAAGTGAAGACACTGAAGTTCGAATCCCGATGATGCTGGTAATAATAATAATAATAATAATATAGGAGTTTTATAGCAATTGGTCGCATTAGTTGGCCCGAGCGCTGTGCCAGGTTCTGGCTCTCCTGAATGATTATTATTACATGCTAAATTAGATAACATGTGTGATTCTTTAATTATGACATGCACACTTTCAAAAAATAATTAAAATCAATGGGTTAATTTATGTTCATGAAACTTTGCACAATTATTGTAGAAAGTTGTAATTGTTGGTACTTAGTATTATCGGGACTACCAAACTGTTATTATGTATATTTGCTCTCGTCATTTTCGTTTAAACTAACGAAAATATCACAACTTAACCTAACCAATCAAGGGCGTACAGTTGACCTAACCGGTCATTCAATTAACTGAATGCCAAGTTAGGTCAACTGTACGTCCTTGATGATTGGTTGGTTAAGTTGTGATATTTTCGTTAGTTTAAACGAAAATGACGAGAGCAAAAATACATAATAAATAGTTTGGTAGTCCCGATAATACGTAAGTACCTAATTGTTTTATTTACAGGCAAGCAACGTGCTCAAAGTTTCCTCCACTCGGCGAAATTACATCAAGAATCTGAGCTGTGTAATTTCTTATCAATGCCTCCAGCATAAAACTTTGGTTCAGGCTTTATTGGTACAACCGTGAGCCAGATATTTACTTCCGCCTATCAGTGACTAATGGGTTAAGACAATATTAGAGTTTGGTTTCAGCAGGACAGCACAAGACCTCATCCAGTATATGTCGTTTTGGTCTTTTTCCACGAAGGTTTGGGATCAAGAGGCCTGTCTGAGAGGTATCCCCACCTTCACGACTGTGGTCTTGCATGGTCTCCTCCATTACCTCACTTTAATTCCCGTGATTTCTACTAATGAAGATAGCTCAAGGGTAAGACCTTTATAGAAAATCCTAGGATACTGGAAACTCCAACAGAATGAATGTGCCACCTACTCCATTTCTACCGAAACGGTGGACTCCGTGTAAGAAATTACACTGCCGGGAATCGTCACGTAATTTCGCAAAGGGGAGGACGCTTTTACCATTTTATATACCTGTTAAAAACTCATATTTTCTTCCACAATAATCGTGTCAAGTATGTTTTCTAGGGGCATATATGCATTACTTTTTTATCCTTAAACTATTTAAAAAACACCTACAATGCCTTCCATTTCCTGTTTAAATAAAAAAAAAATGCCCCACAATGTTTCAACCAACAAAACAAAGGGGGTGGGGGTAATGGGGGAGGGGGGTTACGCAACAAAGGGGGTCGGGTTAGCCCCCCAAGTTGCATAAAGGGGGTGATGGGTTTTTGGGGGAGAGGGAGAATGACCCCCCAAAGGGGTAACCCTAACGTGCCCTCGCCGTAGGCGAGTTTGCGAAGCACAAGCCCCGCCCGTAGGGCAGGGAGCCGAATGCTCTGCTTGTTCAAGTAATTTATTTATATTTTAATTGCGATAAAAGAGTATAATTATTAACATTATGTTATGTAAAGTAAAATCAAGGCTCTGAATCGTTGACTGAGATATTTCTGTAAATGCGCCAAACTAATTCAATAAACTTTATTACATCGTGTTAGTCGAATACACTTTACGTTACTTTGCAGAACCTAAAATTCATTATAACAATTTATAAATCTTGTGAAGTTTACGATCTTTTTAACCTTTATATTTTCTCGAGACTAATCTATAAACGTTATATGGAAGCTAATCTCTCTAAGAAATGCGTAATCAAAGGAACAGATTACTGAGGGGGAATTTTAATTGCGTATTCTTTAATTCTTAGCTTTAGATGACGAATGAAAGGAATAAAACGTACAGTTACGTCTTCAATTGAATGGGATTGATTCGAGAGAGAGGAACGGAGCGACCTTCGCTCAAATACCTGAATTATTAAATGTAACGAGCTTATGAGAGTTGTCATATTAAAGGTGTGTGTCAAATTAAAAGGTGTCCTTTAATGCGACATACTGTAACTAAGTTATACTGTAATATAGTAAGAAATAAGAGAACGAAGAGTTTGTATATACTGTATTGTAATATTTTATTAGCAAACATTTTGAAAAATGATTTCCATCATCACTGCAAAAATATTAAAAGAACAGTATTATTATTATTATTATTATTATTATTATTATTATTATTATTATAATTATAATATATATAAATAATTACATATATATATATGCCCTCCTACGAGGTCAGGAGGAGATCAGACAGCAATTCCCCCCGTCCACCAAATCCAGCAAATGAGGCGAGATGCTGCAGAGGGGTCGACCGCAGGTCGATCCTGAACCGTCGTTCGAACTCACATAAAGTAACACACACAAAATAAGTAATTAAACATTAAATATCATTAAATATTAAGAGAACAAATAATTATTATGCAATAATATTATTATAGCATAGTTAGTTGTCATTCGAAAACAAAAATTGGACAAAAACGCATTTTCGTGTGATGCCGTGTAAAAATAGCAAGATTTTATTTATTTTATGGAGAAGGATTTTATTTGATTATTTTATGTAATAATATAAACATAATGTAAATATGCGGTCGTCTGGGAATAGCAACGCTATTGTAACTGTGTAATAGCAAATAAGGTAACAAGTCATTTTTATAATCGTGTATTCAATTCTAGATATCACAATACATACACAACCATTACACAATTAATGATATATGCAGTACATTATCGGACCTTTTCCATTCTATGGGAACCACTGAAATGAGAGAAATTAATATTTTTTAAACTTATATATATATTATATCGAAGCCTACGGTAAAATTATTGAATGCCCGATTAGGTTAATGAATGCCCGGTTGGTCAACTATACGCTCTTGACGATTTGGTTAGGTTAAGTCGTGATATTTTCGTTAAAACTAACGAAAATATCACGACTTAACCTAACCAATCGTCTAGGCCCGGCCTCTAGGGCGTACAATTAACCTAACAGGGCATTCAGTTAATCTAATCGGGCATTCAATTAACGTAACAGGGCATATATATATAGCCAGGTCTTTGCGCGAACTAAGAATAAGGTGGCCTATAACGTACGTCCAATTTTCAACGCAAATTATCGTCAAATTTTTGAGAAACTACAAATATTTTTTGTTTTTATTTATGTTCATAGCTGCTAAATTAAATAAATTAAATTTCTCTTATTCAAAATGTAATGGTTATGAATAAAAAGTTAAAATAAGTTTAAAAAAATATTAATTTCTCTCATTTCAATAGTGCCCATAGAACGGAAAAGGTCCACATTACCTTACCTTACAACCTTACAAAGGTTTCGCGCGATGATTTCTCATTTCGCGAAGGTCAAGCTTGTCGCCTCTCCTCTCGAGTTGGCCTGGTGAAGTAGTGAGTTGGATTCTTGTGCTCTCCACCTCACATAGCCAGGTACGCCCGGCTCATCGGGGATTGTTCTGAGCCAGGCGTCTAGTCTTCTTTTGAAGATGTCCACTGCAACTCCCTTCGTGTTTCTTAGGTCTTTGGGCAACGGATTAAACAGTTTTGGTCCTCACTATAAAACTATTTTCTTTCAGGGTTAAGGATGTTCCCTGTCTCGCCTTCAATTTGGGAATACGACACAGTCTACCGTTTCTACCTTCCACCATTGTTTGGGGAGTTATAGGGTTCAGAGTAAGATTAGGGACTAGTTTCTCCATTATTTTCCAAGTGTAAATAATGGTGTATCTCTCTCTTCTCCTTTCCAGTGAATATAGGTCTTGTTCGCGTAACCTTTCCCAGTAATTTAGTTCTTTGTACCCATTGATCTTGGCTGTGAAGCTTCTTTGGATCCCTTCCAGCTGTCTAATGTCTTCTTTTTTACATGGGGATGTTAGGACCAAGCAGTATTCCAATTTGGGTATGATCAGGGTTTTCAGTAGAGGAATCATTACATTCCTATCCCTTCGTTTAAAGGTTCTCAATATCTGTCCCGTTATTCTCTTTGCTCTGTTTACTGCTATCTTTTGTATTTCAAATAGCTGAAATTTCTCGGTGTTAAACGTCATATTGTTGTCTTCCGTCCACTTGTAGATTCTGTTTATGTTGGTTTGTAGAGATCCTATGTCTTCTGGGTTTCTTATTTTTCTACTGATCTTTGTGTCATTAGCAAAGGATGTTACTGTGTTGTCTCTGGTAACGTCCTCATCTATGTCAGTTAGCATGATTATCAAGAGTAGTGGAGCTAATACTGTTCCTTGTGGTACTGAGCTGAGGACCTCTGATTCTGATGAAGATACTCCTTGTACTGTAACGACTTGCCGCCGCTCACTAAGGAAATTATATATCCATTTCACTACTTTTTCTGTTATTCCTATATATTTCGGTTTATGTATTATGATTCCATGTCACACTTGCCGAACGCTTTAGCAAAGTCTGTGTATAGTACATCATAATTTTCATTACTTTCAAGTGCATCAATAATGTTGTTGTAGTGTTCCATTAGTTGTGATAGGCATGATCTGCCTGACCGAAACCCGTGTTGGTCATCATTGAATTTTTTCTGAGTTTCCAAAAAGTCATAGATTTTCTGTTTAACTATTCTTTCAAATATTTTAGTGAGATGGGATGTAAGCGACACTGGCCTATAGTTTTTGGCCTCGGATCGATATCCTCCTTTATATATAGGGACTATGTTTGCGCTCTTCAGGATGCCCGGTATTTCTCCCGTGTCTAGTGATCGTCTCCATATCCAGTATAGGGGCTCAGCGATTCTTGCAGTTTTTGATCAGTGTGGCATTCCATTTATCCGGTCCTGCCGTTGAGTGTGTTTTTAGTTTCCCTATGGCTTGTGTAATATCATCCGTCGTAAAGTCGAAATCCGTTATACTTTCCCCTTGTGGTTCTTCTTCAAAGAACGCGTTTCTATCGCATATCAATTTGTCAATTTTGGGGATACTGAAAGATGATTCGTACTGAGCTCTTAATATTTCAGATACTTCTGTTAGATCATCAGATAAAGCACTGTTCTCATTTTTTAAAGGTCCGATAGTCGCATGGTTTTTCGACTTTCTTTTTGTGAAATTGTAGAAGTACGATACTTTGAGTTAGCCTTTATCGCTTCTATAGCGTCGTCGTCTTCTTTTTCTGTATGCTTCTCGAGTAGTTCCTGTATGACGACATCGATACTTTGCAGTTTATCATTTAATATTTTTCTGGTGTTATTATCGTTACAATTACTTAGTTTTGCAGTCACTCTTTTTCTCTCGAAACAATGCCCTCTTTTGTCTCTCGAACCTGCTTCTCTTTCCTCTTTGTTGTATCTTTGGGACATGTTTTTCCACACTTTCTAACGTCTTCTCCTCTAACGTCATTAGCATCTCCTCCGTTGTCTTGGCCTCGAAAATGGTTTTCCAATCTATTACTTCCATGCTGGATGTCACATCTTCCCAGTTTATAGCTTTGGAGTGAAAATTAAAAATTTCGAATTTGCTTCTTTCTGTTGTGCGTGTTCTTTCCTTTCCTGTTCCCTTTATATTAGTTGTTGTTTCAATGATGTTGTGGTCCGACATCATAGTTGGGGATATTTCTACATTATCAATTAGATTATTGTTGTTTGTGAATACCAAATCTAGGCAGTTGTTTTTTCTTGTGTTTTCTGTTATTTCTTGCGTTAACATAAATTTATCAGCTAGAGCTAGTACCATTTTTACCTGCTCCTGGTCTTCTCGTGTGCCCCCCTTGTCCTGGTGTATATATATATTTTTTCCTATCCTTTTGTATTTCATGAATGGGAAATTAAAATCACCACAGAGAAAATATTTGGGGTTGGAGAGTGTAGATCTTTTACCCAGTTTCTTACCTCTGTAATGGAATCTGAAAATTTTGAGGTTGGCGTGTTTGGGGGTCTGTACATTACAATTAGTACCATATTTAATTTTTCAGCTTTTGCTGCTACACATTCTACGTAGCTGTTTGAGGTACTTATAGCCATTTCTGCTATGTGCCTTTCGCGTGTGTAAATAGCACATCCTCCTTTACGTCTCGCTGTTCTCTCGGATCGGAGGAAGTTATAGTTGTCAATTTGTGTTTCTTTTTTGTCAATACAGGACTCACAATTTTCACAGTTCGCCTGGCAGTCCTTCATATGAGTTTCCGTGAGGCATGCAAAGTCTGCTCCGGCTTCTTGCATGGGTCCTTTCAGGTATACAACTTTGTTCGTGGAATGGTTTGATTTAAGGCCCTGTATGTTGGCTAGGATTATTTTTATTTTTTCTCTTTCGTTTTCACATACAGGTGGTTCCGATTTGTTTTCCAATGGGGGTGCCGGTTTCGTTGCCTTGTGGTCCTCCGAGAATTTAGCTCTTTTTATCTTTGTCGGTACCTGTTGTCCCAATAGCGCATGAAGTGCCTTTGTTCGTACCTTCTGTCTGGCTCTCGGATTCCTATATTTGTCAGTTGGTTTTGTAATTGCTGGATAGTATTTAGCAGCTGAAATGTGTTGACTGCGTCTAAAATTTGGCACTCTTCTTTGATGTTCGTTTTTCCTGTTCACTCGTTGCATTCCTTTGAGGGTGGTGGTATCGGCATTTTTTTCGTATTTGCAACTCCCATATCTTGCATAAGTGTTGCAGACCGTAAGATGGTGGAACATGCATTTCTTATCAAATTTGCAGTATCCACTTGTGTAATGCGTTTTGCATAATGTGGGATGTGCATATATGCATTGTCCATCCCGATATCTGCAGTTCCCTTTCGCGTAGTATTTACATACGATATTTTCTACTCTTCTACTTCTTTTATTATTTTCAGAGTTCTTAATTTTGGCATTATCATTATTTTTCTTTGGCTTTATATTATCATATAATTATTATATGATAATGTATATATCATTAATTTGTGATTAATTTCATTAAGTACAAAGCGCGCTCAAACTTTTGTATCGTTTCAGATTTTAAAATTAAATATTAATAATTTCGAAATTATGGCAAATGAACGTATCTCTGATGAAAACTGTATCGTCTAAAAGAAAATCTTGTTTACCAATATTGTTATTTTCCTGCGCTTTTATCGTTTCATTTGTTTTTTCTTAAACAGGAAATTTTAAGAGGGGTAACTCCGGGCGGGTAGGAAATCCCCCTAAATACATCCCTGTCAGGTATTAGTTTTTCTACTAGTTTCCACGTGTAAATTACGGTGTACCTCTCTCTTCCTCTTTAATTTACGTAATCTTTTCCACTTATTTAGTTCTTTTCAGCCATTGATCTTAGCTGTGAAATTTCTTCGAATGTCTTCTCGCTGATTAATTTCTTCATATGGGAACGTTGAGACGGAGCAATATTTTAATTTTGGTATGATTCGTGTTTTCAACTAGGGGGTGCACCGGATATTGACAATTATCCGGTATCCAGCCGGATAGTTAGATATTAACTAAATGAATTTAATTACATTTCACATGAAACTGTTCCATTTATTTTAAGTTGACATACAAAACAAGTGAGAACATCCTAGTCCTTGAATCTACGGGACACTTTTGAAGCAGACAAAATTTGTCTATTGTGAACTTTTTTTATTGTTAATATACTATTGTTTATATATTTGTATAGATTTTCTTAATTGTCGGAAGTTTTTTGTGAAAATATCTTAAGTTCTGTTTTCCATCAATGTTTCTGTTGAAATTCAGAATTTTCCGTAGACGTGGCAACGCTGGACGGGAAAAATGTTGATGATGTCCTTATCTCATATTACCATTCCCTTAGCATTTTGGGTAGCTGTGAAATACAATAGTATAGAAAGAGTATTGGAACAAAACAGATAACCCAGTTCCACTCGTAAAAACAGACTAACTTGTGATACTGATACAGTACTTTCATAGAAGCATGAACAAACGCTGCCTTAAGTATTGAAGATTCAGTGTTGGGGAATTTAAGAATCTTTTAATTATCCGGTATCGGGCCAGATATTTTTCTTAATATCCGGTCTATCCGGTATCCTGCCGGATAGTAAAATTTACTATCCGGTGCACCCCTATTTTCAACAAGGGAATAATCATATTTTCGCCCCTTCTTTAGAGGTTCTTAATGTCTGTCCTGTTATTCGTTTTGCTTTGTTTATCCCTTTCTTATTTTGTCACGGATTTTGAATCGTCGTTCTTTATAACTCGTAAATTTTTTGTTTTTGCGCTTCTTTGAATTTCTTGTCTATTTGGGGCACAATAGTCTAACTGTTTTAGTTCCTCATTTTTTTCATTGTCTGAAGAGCTGAAAATTTTAGGCGTTAATTTCATATTGTTTTCTTCTGACCATCTGTATATTCTGTTTGCGTCATTTTTGTTAGATTCTACTGTACAGTGTCTGAGGTTCCAATTTTTCTATTAATTTCTGTATCATGAACAAAAGACATTACTTTTTTGTCTTTGTCACTGTTGCCATGACTATTATATATATATCTTATGCTCGCTGAGAGCCCTCTCTTCTCGCTTGACCGTCTTTTCCTCTTCCTCTCCCAATCTCGCATCCTATCTGAGCTTTAGGTGACTTCTCACCTGTAGTCCGCTGTTCTCCCTTTTCTAGTGCCTTTTCTCCGTCTCCGTTTCTCTTTCTCGTATTCCGCCTCGCCATGATATCCGCTACCATATAGCGGGAAGTGGCGGTAAACGCCCCAATACAAAAAAAAAAAAAAAATATATATATATATATATATATACATATATACAGACCGTGCGGCGTGCATGGAACAAGGAACTCTTCTAGGAAAATTAAATCCACTATAGTCCAAATAATTAATGCTAAATGACAAATACTATAGTTTTTTCTTTTTCATGATGCTAGCCCGACGTGGGCAACGGGTCACTCGCACGTCGGGCTAGCATCATGAAAAAAAAAAAACTATAGTATTTGTCATTTACCATTACTTATTCGGACTACAGTGGATTTAATTTTCCTAGAAGAGTTCCTTGTTCCATGCACGGTCTGTGTGTAGTGTATCATAAAAAAACCTTAGGGAACCATTCTGAGTTCATTCCCATATATATATATATATATATATATATATATATATATATATATATATATATATATATATATATATATTAATTAATTATACACAGATCGTGCGTGGAACAAGGAATTCTTCTGGGAAAATTCAATCCACTCTAGTTCGGACTATCGTGGATTTAATTTTCCCAGAAAAGTGCCTTGTTCTATGCACGGTCTGTGTGTAACATAAGTTTCTCATGGGACCATTCTGAGTTGTAACAACATATATGGATATAAAATCTCAAAGGATGTACGTATATATTAACAGGGTGGCACAAAAGTCAGGAACCATAGGCACATTTTATTAAATTATAATACATGTTCGAACTGGTGGCCTTCCACTTGGAGATACTTTCTGACACGTTCAATGCATGATGTTTGAACATTCCTTAACACATTGGTACTGATTTTGGCTCACTTACATGTGATTTTATCCTTTGGAGAACGTATGGTTCTGGGTCGATCAGCATAGACTACCGACTTGAGATGTCCCCACAAGAAAAAGTCAAGAGGCGTCAGGTCTGGAGACCTAGGTGACCATTCGACGGGCCCTCCCTGTCCGATCCACGTGCTTGGGAATGTTTCATCTAAAGAACTCCGGACGATGGTTGCGAAATGTGGTGGTGTACCATCCTGCTGAAACCACATCGCCCGTTCTGCCAATGGAATGTCGTCCAGTATGGGCATTAGAAATGTTTGCAATATATGCAGATATGTTTCACCTGTTACATTGCCGTCGAAAAAGTACGGGCCACTTAACCGATCTCTCCAGAGCGCAGCCCACACCATAATTCGTGGATCGAATTGCACATGTCCTTCCTCCATCCAGTGGGGGCTTCTCATTGGCCCAATAGCGTGCATTATGCCTATTGACATGACCGCTGAGGTGAAATATCGCTTCATCGCCGAACATGATCCTTCGTTGAAGCTGTCGATGTTGTAGAAGTCACTGACAGAACTCTACACGACGGTCTGTGTCGTCACCGTGCAGTTCCTGAACGAGTTGGACTTTGTAGGGGTGGAAACGATTTGTTGTAAGAATTCGTTGAATGGATCTTCTGGAGACACCCGTTTCCTGGGATAACTTTCTTAAGGACTTACGTGGGCTGTTTTCGAGGTGATTGAGTACCGTTAGTGATGTTGTTGCATCGGTTGAACGCTTTGGCCGGCCACTACGCGGCCGATCATGAACACTTTTCGTTTCTTTAAAGCGAGTGAACAGTTTTCCAACTGATGCCTGAACAACTGGCGGCCTCTCAGGGAGTTTGTTATTAAAAGCAGTAGCAACTGAACGGTGTGTGTTACCACTCCTTACACACATTAAAACTATCTCCACCCGTTCATCTATTGTCAATTTCTGTGCCATAGGTTCAACAACAAATCTGAAGAGAACAAAACACATATTAAAACACAAATTATTAGAATGTGCTTATGGTTCCTGACTTTTGCGCCACCCTATATATATATATATATATATATATATATATATCATGAAATATAAATTTCTTAAAATGTACAAGGAAGAGAGAGAAAAATGTAAATTTTGTAGGTTCTTCAAAGTTTTGCAATGCAAATATTTCAAAGAAACTTCATCTCCCATCTTCGTATTTGATGTCAGGATTATGAAAACAGATTCGCTTTGATCATTATCTATTTGTAATTCAATGTGTTTCTGTCAAAAAGGAGAGGAAGCCTAGTCATTTTTTTTCAATTATCCCAGTATGGGGGAAATATATATGTGGATATATTATTATTCCTTAAAAGTACAAACCCTGAGATCAAACACTTGGAATCAATGAGCGTTCGAGTTGTTTATTGAGGATTTGGTCAAGAACACCTACAAAAGCCAACGAATTTTGTTTGTGGATTAATCAGGTGAATTAGTACAAGGAAATATCATAGTTATCCATCCGTCTTTCATTTTTTTTTGCGATTTCTCCCTTAATTATTTCAGGTTTTGGTCACAGTAATTTACTACTTGTTTATGTTGAAATATTTTATAAAGCGAATAATTTGTAGTCCCCATTAAAATACTTTTTATTTCTTTAACCAAATTAATGAAGATTTATGTTACTGAAACGCTCCATTGTGTTAATAATGTTAAAAAGAGTTTACTTGTTAAATGATCGGTTTTAGTGATATTAAAGTAAATCGTAACAAACATTTTATTAAAATTAGAATTTTTAATGTTATTAAAAACCACTTCATTACTCGCAAAATGTCCTTAAATGTTCGTTGCGTTTATGTTATGACTCTTTAGTATATATTAAGTATTAGACAACGAGCCATCTAGTGTCCCAAGCGACACATATGATATAATCAGAAAGATCAGTTAAGAGACTATAATCTCATTTTACTCGCCCCGATTATTTCGTATGCAACTATCACGGTAGCTTTTTTCCTCCTCGCGCTAAAATTAGACCGCCTCAATGTCTCAACCGAGAGTCATAAAGTATATAGTGAGAGGGAAATTATAAGTGAACGAGGTTCAATGTGTTCCTCTGTAGCATTTACCTCGGAGAACTTCTATACTCGCAGAATGAGTATCTTTGCAGCAGGAATATTATTATGGTGCAGAACATACGCTAAATATGTAGCTTTCCCGAGGTTCCCATGATACGAGGTTTTGTATCATAATATGTTCCTAAAGTTAATTTAAAGATTTCTCCATAGCTAACAAAGATGCGAGAGATCTTCACTTCTGCATC
This sequence comes from Bathynomus jamesi, assembly GCA_023014485.1. NCBI lineage: Eukaryota > Metazoa > Arthropoda > Malacostraca > Isopoda > Cirolanidae > Bathynomus > Bathynomus jamesi. Next base: position 470,581 of record JAJOZX010002172.1, read on the forward strand.
TGACTATCAAGGTGCTCTCAAACGTACTTAGAGAAGTAGTTAAAATAGTCTTCCGACATCTCCACTACGTCGGCTGTAAAAAAACGTGTATAGCATGAAGGGAATACTTCGATTCTTCTAGCCAAACACAGTCGAAATGAATGGGGCAATAAAATGGTTTAAAACTCTTGGAAACCTACGTTGTAAGCGGTAAATTTCCGTATAACAAATTTTTTTTAGACCGTTTGATTCCCTGTTTTCCCTGTTACACGTCGAAATAGGTTTAAGGGAAAGAGGCTACTCTCGAAATTAGTTTCGAAAGTGGAAACTGTATACACACTAACCGTGAACTTAATGGCTCCCTTTGTGACCCTGTGTACCAAAAACGGAACATACATGGCTATTATTAAGAATCCTTTGTTATTTGGAACGTTAAAGTTAAAAAAAGGCCAATTGTTAACATTTCGACTTGGTTTCTTGAAGAAATTTCCTGTATACAGTGTATGGTGTTCTCTGCTGTATCAGGTTTCAACATTTCCCAGCTAGAGGTCGAATGTAGGTGAAATAGAAGCTCCTGGGAAGAGTGCCATTCTTAATTTCTTCAACCACCGTATAGTACGTCAGTAAAACAGATTTGGTATTCGTAGAGAGATGTCTATTCCATATAGCGGTACAGCCATACATGAAATCTTGGACAACCATGTACCCGTATTATATCAGTAAGGCATTTTCAAGATGGACCATTATGATATTATACGCGCAAGAAAATGAAGGACAAAAGTTGCGACGTTTCACACTCGGTCTCATGAACATTCTTGGGCATCTTGAGGATGCCTTAGAGGTTGGGTGTGAAACGTAATAGCTTTTGTTTTTCATTTACTTGTGTGTTTTAGCATCATCTTATGACATCGAGAAGGTCACCCTCTAATGGATCATGGTATTTTCTAGGAAGATGAAGTTCCGTATATACACCACGATTTTAACTATACACGAGAAGAGAGGACACAGCATGAAACTTCCATCTTCCTGGGTATCCAAAAAACCTGGCATGAATCCTGTTGAGTACCTATTGGGTGTCTCTAAATCAGAATCTGAGTAAACAACCATTCACTCGTTCTAATAATCAACTTTGTCTCTAACCCAATTGAAATCCACACCAGTTCACTGCAAATTAAAAAAACTTAATGGTTAAATTATTTGGTTTTAATGCTTAACGAGTTAAGTTTCGGCATCTTAATTTTAGTGTCAGGCCGTAACATTATGTTACGAGTTGATGTTTCAACATCTTAATTTTAGTATCAGGACCTAAAATTATGCGTATTATCACATTTTAGGTACTTATTGGTAATCTTTTTCGCGGATTTTTCGTGTTTTTTTTGATAATTATGTTAAAGAATTACTGTACATGTCAAATAATGGTTGTTTTCCCAATTTTATAAAACTTTGGAATGAATATTTGTCTACGGGCAGTGTTACTATTCGTTTTAAAATGCTTTTCAAATATCGAAGAAAGAGTTTTGCATTATAAATTTAAAAATTTATATTTATGAACTGTATCATCAAAATTTTTAATTCCGAGTCTGAGATGGTCTTAACCATATATATATATATATATGCAAATAACTGCAATGACCGCGCAGTATATAAATGAATAGAAACGACATAAGTATTAAGGAATGGTAGAGCGTCCGACCGGCAATTGGAAGGCCCTGGGTTCGATTCCCAGGCGGTTCGCCTCATTTTTCATTATTTCGTTATCTCTCCTCCTCGTGTGCAGAAACGTTCCTTAATACTTATGTCGTTTCTATTCATATATATATATATATAATATATATAAATTTTGTAGCTGCCAAACTTTGATATATTAGTTGATGGATTCACTTTTCTTTCAAAGCTTCTTTATATATATCATAGTATATACTCGTATATACAAAATTCGTGCATGTATATAAGCGTATTAAGAGTTCCTCAGACTCAAAATTTAAAATGTTTGATGGCCTAATTTCTAAATTTAAAGCTTAAATTTTGTTATGTAAATATCTTTCTTCAATATTTTAAAAAGCTTTCCTCTTAAAATATACTTCATTTTTCATTAATATTGTTTCGAGAGTGTCTCTTGATTTTTTTTTTTTATTATTATTTAGAATCATATGTAAGGGACATTTGCAGCATAAGAAAAACGTCAAATCTGTATAATGTAAATTGGGATATCGGTATATAAGCAAACCGTGGATCCTGAAGTGTGTTTTAAATATAGGAATAAATATGGACAGAGAAGCAAAAGTCGAGATACACTGTCCCACACCCGCATTTTCCTACGACTCAGTGTAACCCGACTTTGTAGCCGACTGTACATGAATATAAAGAGACGGCAGTCAAGCATTTTCAGAAATTGTGTTTGGATTTCATAGCTAAACACGACGGTGCTTATTTAATGTTACGCGCATGCAGCGATCTTGCATGCTGGAAAGACTATAGGAGTTTTATCGAATGGTTTTTGTTTTAGATATCCACTCACGACTCATCGCCTTCCAATATTCTGAAAAGGAACTATTTTTTTCGGTGGCAGCTATAAACAAAGGTTTTCGCAGAACATGTTCAACGTAGTTTATTTTATGCAAATAACTTTGAAATGTTCCTTGTGAAAAATCGAAATTTTAGGCGGTTGTCTACAACGCTTGGTACCTAAAATAGTCTCGTCCATTAAGTCCTGTGTTAATTTTATTTTGACCAACTGGCAAACGGAACACGCATTCTCTCTCTCTCTCTCTCTCATATATATATATATATATATATATATATATTATATTATATTATATATATATATATATATATATATATATGAAATCTGAAATTTAAAAGTTTATTGGCAGAAGAAAACAAACTAACTGATTGCCATAATATGGATGGTAATACTAAAAAACAAAAATATAACAAAAAAGAAATTTAAAAATACACGTAATGAAATAAGTAATAATGAAAGAAATAATAGAAACTAAAAACAAAATAAGACTAAAACAAGTAGTGAAAATACCAATATCGATGTTAAGTAGAGTTGCAGACAAATATTTTCATACCACGAAGCCTATAATTTAGAATACAAAGCCGGAGTGAAGAATAATTTGAACAGTCGGATTGTCTGAGCTTTCAATTCTTTGCATGAGACTGTTTTGAACACATCCTGTTACTTCCTCCGGGAGGCTCGAGACATTGTCAGTGGTTAGTGAACATTTCAATTGCGAAGCTGAGCATCTTGGAGGTAACTTATGCAGCAGTTTAAAAGATTTGTTGTCAGTTGAGTGTGTGTGTGTATATATATATACTATAGTGGATTTAATTATCCCAGAAGAGTTCCTTGTTCCATGCACTGTCTGTGTGTATCATAAAAAACTCAGGTGACCATTCTGAGTTCATCCCATATATATATATATATATATATATATATATATATAATTAGCCAGCACTTGTTGCCTGTAGATATTAGCGTAGAAAATACAAAAAAAGAAAAGTCGTTAACTTCACTTGTATAGAATCAGAAGTTCCTTATAATCATGTTTGCTGTAGCATAGAAACTTCGATATTATTTTCTCATGTCTGAGTTGTCGGTGAAGGAGCTTAATAATTTGATCTAGATACTTACATTCTTGTACTTGCTCTATTGGTTCACCTTTCATTTTGAAAGTAGTAATAGCTGTTTGTTTGAGCTTTTAGGATGGAAGTACATAACCTTAGTTTTAGTAACATTAAAATTAATGTCATGGTTCTGCGAATATAATTAGAGGTGGGGGAGTCTAACATTTTTTTAGGACGAGTGGTTTTTATTGCCATTTTAGCTGCTGAATAGAATCTGGCTAGTTCTTGGAATTAAAATGAATTTTTGACCTGGTTTAGTGGCCAAAAAAAAATCGATTTTTTGTTTTAATGATAAAAAAACCGCTACCCTTCACATGTAATATGTCTTTTCATGTTTTCGTGGTCGCTGAACTCGAAAATGAACAAATGAGACACATTAGGAGTGTGGTTAAGCAGATAGATGACGAAAAATTTGAAAAATGCCTGATCCATATCGAACATAAAGGATGGATGAGGCCTCCCACCTCCAAACCTTTATAACTGATAGAAAAAAATAATTAGCTGATAATTGCTTGCTATATTTTTAATCATGGTTATGTTCATTCTTCAATGTTGTTAAGTATCTAGTTTGTCGTAATACTGATGTTTTATTTAGGCTTACTTTAGTGTTTTGGCTTGTTCTGGTGTTTGGCTGCGTTCTCTTTTGTGGTTTCTTGTACTATCAATGTTGTGCTAATTTACTTTAATAATAATATAGTATTTTTAATTTATTAATAATATTAAATAATAGATCAAATACAGTATTTGATATAATCTACTTTAATAATATATATGATAATCTAGCATGACTATAATTTGTATTACCTATCATATTTCGGTGTTATCTGCTGACTAATGGGGTTTTACTGTACTTGCAGATCGTAATGCTTAGTGACTGCTGATTGGTAATGATGGCTGGTGAAAGGAAATCACGCACTGCTGCCAGAAAATAACTTTTTGGGGAAACCTACACAGAAGTGGACGAATTTAAACCGATTGGAAAGTTGCCACCAGGGACAGTTGTACTTGGTAGGATGCAAAAAAGGAGTGAAAGGACAGAAATGTCAATGACTCGAGATGATGCCAGCAAGATAGTTGCAAATGAACTACGACGAGATTGGATTAATAAAAATGTCTATCCCATGCATGAAAAAACAGTGACGAAAAAAATAAGAGACGATTATGAACATTTTAACAAACTGAGAAAGAATGAACGCTGCCAACAAAAACCTAAAAGTGTCGAATGGTACCAAAAAGCGAGCGGCTTTAATGATCAGCTCAATAAGAACGCATACAACATCAGAACTGACGATGAGGATTACGAAGCAGAACTTGCAGAAGAATTTGGGGTCAAAATGACTGATGAGGATAAAACGTTTTATTGGGATAATTGCTTTGGTGAGTATAAGGCCATATGTACAAATGCAGTACCAAAAGATTGGGTAAGACAGAAAAAGAGGAAAGAAACTCGTGAAAGATCAGCGGAGAAAAAGCGAAAAGCAACAGAAAGCAACTTGTCTGAACGACAATTTGATGCGGTGTATAGTCCAGTGTCTTGCCGAGAAAAGAACTTCTCCTAAAGAGCTTTCGAGAGTGATAGTAAGAGTAGCTAACATGGTTTTTGATCAAGATTGGAAGCTGAAGGCAGATGAGAATGAGAAAGATTGTGTGGGTGAGATGGAGAGTGAAAACGAAGAGTTACAAGTCCGTCACCAGTATTCAGACTTGACGTATGTATTTCCGAGCCACAGATCAATAATGCAATACTTGGAAGATGCTTCATACTTGAATCTAGAGTATGTCGCTCAACAAATCCTCAACAAAGAGGATGACGTTGTGAGTGTAGGACTTGACGATACGACCAAGGCTGCCGGCCACCGGCTGTACGACGTGAAGGCTGGTCACATCACCATCGCTGGTCCATCTGGCATGAAAAAGTCGCTGACAACTGTATATCTGGAAAACGTCAGCCATTCCGGAGAAGATGGAGCCAGAGCTTACGAATTCAAATTGAGTTGTCTAGCCGTACTAGCAAATTCTACCACTGACGAACTCAAAGCTCAAATAAACTTCTGGATGTCTGATCGAGCTAGTGAATGTGGAGTACTTTTACAGCATCATGGAATCGAATCAAACAAGATCTTGAAGTGCTGCGCCCATATCATTTTAGGAGTAGATCACGCTATAGACAAAGTGTTTAAAAACATGGAACAGAAAATCGGAGTACATAATTTACTTCAAGTTACGGCAGGCGAAAAAGTTTTATGTTCTCCCGTTCTTCCATTCATACTTTAGGACTCATTGCAATTGCCAAATTGCTCTCTCCCAGCCACGCCTCCCATTCGATATCCCTATATAATGTCTACAAATCTTGGATGGCGGATAATGGGCTCAAATGTGATAGATTCAAAGGATTCGTGGCAAACCGGTTTGGGAGAATCGCCGAGTTAGCAAAACAATATTTGGCGAGGCGAGACTCCATCCAAGCTTTCTTGATACCGTAGTAGATGTCAACAGTAACAAGCTAGTTCTGACAGTGTCATATTTTATCCAAAGTCAATGGTTCATGTGTTGTTTCCAAATTTACGCAATGATAGGTGAAGTGATGATTTTCCTTATGATGGAGCTTGGAATTGACAAGAAGGGTCAGGAGAAAAGTGAAAGAACTTGGTCTGGAGTAAAACGTTTCTTTGAAGGTAAGATGGTTGAAGTGACTGACTTGATGGCTGTACGGAAGGAACAAGCCAGAGCTGGTAAAGATAAACTTGAATCTCTAGTTCTAGAGGAAGTCATTGATACTGTAAATAATAATCAGCTGTCTTGTATGGACTATTTAACAAGATCAGACGATAACGCTAATCCAGACTTGATGTATGCCCCTCTGACAAATTTAGGATGCGAATCAGAATTTTCAAAACTTGACAACCGAATCAGGGCCAGTGGTGGTAGCACATCCATTCAAATGCACTCGAGAAAAAAATGTTATTGTGACTAAAGGACTTCTGATAGACTCTTCGTTCGAATCAGTCTCTTGAGGATAGGAAGGCATCCTGGGAAATGGGCCAGGGGTTCAGAAAAAGTCAAGAAAGTGAAGAAATTAGAGGAAGATTTTCTAGCTACTGCATGCTGCAAAGAAATTGTCCCTACTGAAAAAAGAAGAGCTCAAAAAGAAAAAAGCTGGCAAAATATTGGCGGTTTGGAAATTTGCAAGAAACATGGAGGCCCTATGACTCCAAAGAACCTGGATGTTCTGTACAAACTGAACGAAAAGAAGCTCCTCACAGAAATTGCCTATTTGAGACTCACCATCACACCAGATATTCATCAAATGAGACGTGTTAAAGTGAGAGACGGGAAATTCAAAATGGAAAATTTAGTGTAGATGAACTGAGAAATTTTATTAAGAATACCTTACGACCAGACGACAATGTTACTAGTGATATTGATAGTTTATTGAACATGTGTTGTAAATATGATGATTTCATGATTTGAATTACATCATGGAACTGATATGAATGCCTTGTGTTTCTTCTGTACATGATTTTTTATTAAAATAATACCTTTCTTTTCCATATTTTGCCTATAACCGCTAAACCACGCATCAAATATTTCTGATTTGTTCATTTTCAACTTCAGCGACCCTGAAAAGATATATTACATATGAGGGGTAGCAGTTTTCTTAAGCAGCAAAAAGAGAAAACTATTTTTTGGCCGGCCATTTTGAAAAAAATCCACTGAACCAGGTCAAAACTTCATTTTAGGTCCAAGAATCAGCCAGATTTGTATTCAGCAGCGAAACTGGCCATAGAAACCACTCGTCTTGTGGGCAATTTCCAAAAACGTTATTATTCCCCCATCCCTAATATAATTCGCCAATTTTTACAGACCTTTCACTGAAGGGCTTATTAATACCATATCATCGGCATAGACCAAGTTGTTTATCTTCATGTTCTCATTAAAAGAAATAATTTTAAGCCATCACCATCACCATCAATATCAAACAGCATGGGAGAGAGCAAGGAGCCTATATATATAAAGGGTGATCCAGAGAAATGGGACCCAAAAGAAACCCCTGTAACTCTTAAAGTATAAGTCCTTTTATAAAATCATACGCATCATTCGAAAGAGGATAGTTACAGGTTTGTACAGGATTGTATAGGTTTTGACAATACAAGACAAGATAAGATACAAAACAAAATAAAAGTGTTAGTTAAAACTAACCCTTCAAGATGACTGCATAAACTGTGGAACAGCTGCGTTTCATAACTGAGCAATATTATGAGCATGGAAGAAGTGTAGTTTCAGCTCAAAGATCTTTCAAGACAAATTTTCAGATGTCAAAATCACCTTCTAAGAAAGTAATCCGTCGGTGTGTCAGAAATTTTTCCCTAACTGGCAGCATTGGAAAAAGAAAACCAACTGGAAGAGTGCGCACAGCAAGGATAGACGAGATCATTAACAGAACTCATGAAATTGTACAGGATAATCCTAACATAAGCATCAGACGTGCTTCTCAGCTGTTAGGAGTTGGATATGGAACAACACACCGTATATTCAAGCAAAATTTAATGCTCTTTCCATATAAAATTCAAACAGTGCAACAACTAAACGATGGAGATTTCGCACGAAGACGACAATTCTGTCAATGGATCCAACAGAAGGTAAATGACACCACCAATTTTCTAGCAACTTTGATTATGTCAGACGAAGCCCATTTTCACTTGAATGGAACTGTAAACAAACAAAATTGTCGTTTCTGGGCAACAGAAAATCCATTGAATATTACCGAAGTCCCGTTGCATAGTCAGCGTGTAACTGTTTGGTGTGGTCTTACTGCATCTCAGATCATAGGGCCGTACTTTTTCGAGGATTCCACCGGAAACACGGTCACTGTAAATGGTGATCGCTACGAAAAAATGTTGACCGATTTCCTTATTCCTAAATTAAGAGATCTTTGTCAGAAAACCACTGGTTCCAACAAGACGGAGCTACCTGCCATACCACGAGGAACTGCATGGCAGTTTTGCGTCAAACGTTTCCAGGCGAGTTAATCTCAAGATTTGGAGACGTTGAATGGCCCGCAAGGTCTCCGGATTTTTCTCCCTTAGATTATTATCTCTGGGGATATTTAAAGAGTAGGGTCTACAGAAATAACCCAACGACCTTGCAAGAATTGAAGGCCGCCATCACACATGAGATACAGGCCATACCACCGCACACTCTTGCAAAAGTGATGCAGAACTTACAAGCGAGAACACTGGAATGCTTGGCAACTAATGGAGCACATTTGAAAGGAGTCATTTTTAAAAAATAAATATTTCATAATAAACTTGTAATTCTACTCTTTCGAATGATATATAGTTTTTATGAAAGGAATTAAATATTAAGAATATTTGGCTTTTTTTTATGGGTCCCATTTAACTGGATCACCCAATATATATATATATATATACAGATTGGGACCAGGTTACCTTGGTTTTGCTTCCGCCTAAATTGTTCATTCTGACGAAGGTCAAGCTTGTTGCTCCACCTTGGACCTACGTGCAATCCGAACCACGACCCACCACGGGTGGTCAGAAATTACAAAGTCCTTGTCCAAACTCGATCTCACGATCTCCCGATCAGTAGCCCAGCGTCTTAACCACTAGGCTACCCAGGGTACCCATTCATCTACCAACTTATTTTTTCTGGAAGAATGAGCAGTTGGTAAGCTTCGCGCCGACTGTTTTCGAACTCGAACTCGGGGCCGGTGGATTCGTAGTCATCGATGCTAACCACTACACTATATATATATATACACACGTGTGTGTGTGTGTGTGTGTGTGTGTGTGTGTGTGTTATGCGGACCACTTTCCGCACTATGGTTGAAGGTAGAGTAGCATTTTGGGTCGAGGGAATTCAGGTGTGGTCCTCGGAAGTTCAGCTTAGCCGTGGGGCATCCGAGTCGTGTAAGCGATTTACGACACAATGTGTCTTAGTCGAAGGCTCAGGCAGGAAATATTTATTTTTGTATTGTAAATTAAATAAATTTTGGGGGAGTGCAGTTGAAGGTTAAGTTCTCCCTTTCAGTGGAGACCTAAGGAATTCTTGACGTCAAGCGTAATTTAAGCATACATCAGAATTTTGAAAGAATTTCAAAATCAAATGAAAAAATAAATAACAAAAGATAATAATTGTTCAGAGTATACATTCTTGGGTGGCGACATAATGTCGTGGTTGTACATTGAATACAACCCAAGTACATTGTAATTTTGGTACACTATAATTCCGATTATAATTATCAATTAATTCGCATTAGGTCAGTGGTTTCCAAAATGTGGGGCGCGCCACCCTCGGGGGGCGCGTACTGTTGGCTACGGAGGCGCCTTTTTGGTTACCTTCAAAAATCTGATTAATAAATAATATAAGTACGAATAATTGTACATGCCATTTTAGTTAGTTGAATCATTGGTAATTAATGTGGGGGGGGCGCAACCTTAAATTTGGGGAGTTAGGGGGTCGTCGGAAGTTAGGGGGTCGTCGGAAGTTAGGGGGTCCCCGGGAGTAATCCAAGAATAAGCACCCCCAAATCAATCAATTTAGGGTGCTTTTTCTTGGATTGGGGTTGAACGAGGGTGCTTATTCTTGGATTGCTCCGGTATATCAAAGTTGCGTGTGTGTGTGCACTGTACATATGCGGTAGCTATAACTAACACATTTTTGTTAAAAGTTGCTTAACGATTAGTTAGGTTAAGTCGTGATATTTTCGTTAAAACTAATGAAAATATCACGACTTAACCTAACTAATCGTCAAGGGTGTACAGTTGACCTAACCGGGCGTTCAGTTGACCTAACCGGACATTCAATTGACCTATTCCAATATTTCAATATTCAATCTTATTTTAATATTTTTATTTTAATTATGTTGTTCTCTTTTTTTTTCATTGCAATATCCTTCGTAAACATTCAAATATTTTTTTATTTTTTATGTTAAAATCCTTTAATTTGGATTGAGGTCGAACTGGGGTGCTTTTTCTTGGATTGGGGTCTAACTGGGGTGCTTTTTCTTGGATTGGGGACTTTGGGGTGCTTATTCTTGGATTGCTCCGGTCGTCGCAACATAAATTTTGGAAAACACTGCATTAGGTTACTACAGCCAATTACAGTTTCATTAAAGTACAGTCAATGAGTTAATTACAGTTAACCACAATTTTATCATTGTTGAATGACATATTTGATACTTAAGTAATCTACACAATTTATATAATTTAGGAGAGTTATCTGTCATTTGATAATTTAACCCTTTACGGCACGAATTTTTGGGGGGGTTAAATTATGAATGCGTGTATTTGACAGGTTACAAATTTGTCCGTTTATGCGGTAAAGGGTTAAAGGGAATTAATAACAATGTTATATATTTATAATTAACTATACTGTAGTGAACAAAACTCTTTCCTTCTTATTTGCCTTTTTAACTATTTGCTCTTTCTTCTATTCTCAATCTTTACTCTCGTTTTCTCTTTGTATTTTATTATAGGGACGCGGGTAGACCGCTTGAGCCGGTGAGCCGCCATTAATTAAACTTTAGAACAACAAAGCAAAGGGACCGGGGGATAAATTACACACTTTTATTTACTATTTACTGACTTTTTATGTATGCCGAAATACTTTAAACGAAAGGGGTAAACACGATTTTCATTAACATTTTAATCGCGGAGATGACATAATTAAATATTTTAAATTAGCAATAACATACTAATCCGAAAAGACGCCTAATCGGGGCAGACCCCCGCCCGAGACTGATTTTTTAGGGCATTTTGCCTTCTCTGGGCCCATCTCAGGTGTTGCCAACCAGCATTTTATATTCTTAATTTCAAACAAACCATTAGTAATTCTTATTTACGTACAAACCATAATTAAACTTCTTATTGTACATTATTTTCTTCTTTATTAAGCAAAACATTATTAAATTCGGATCTTTTCCGTTTGACTGCCGCCATTGAAACAATTAAACTTTTTGTATTTTAACTGAAATGTCTTGATGATACAAAGTAAGTTACTTTATAAAAAAGCTTTTCTTAATTTTCCCTTATAATGACTTATATTTATAAGTTGAACTTCCTTATTTGGATCACCTGAAGGTCAGTGCCCCCAGCCTTCTTTACTTAGCCTTATAAGGCTAACTAACGAAAATATCACGACCTAACCTAACCAATCGTTAGGTCAACTGTACGAACCTTGACGATTGGTTAGGTTAGGTCGTGATATTTTTGTTAGTTAGCCTTATAAGCTAACTAAAGAAGGCTGGAGGCCCTGATCTTCAGGTGATCCCCTTATTTTTCTGAGTACACGATTAAAACTTAAAAATTAAGCATGGATCTTGAAAGTAATTAAAATTGTTTATAAGAAACAAAATTTGAAGGGGAAATTAAGAAAAGCTTTTTTATAAAGTAACTTATTTTGTATCATCAAGACATTTCAGTTAAAATACAAAATACAAAAAGTTTAATTGTTTCAATGGCGGCAGTCAAACGGAAAAGATCCTTAAATTCTTACAACAAAACCTTCTTGAATTCTTATTAGTCATGATTACCTTTATTAAAAAAAAAATACACTATACCCGCATCACCCACTTGAAAATAAATTTTCAGTAGGAAAACTTATTTGTTTCATTTATTTTCTTTTAACAAATTTATTTATTCAACAAATTTATTTATTTTTCATTTTTTTCTTTAACAATTTCAAAGTTAGAAGACAAGATATCATTTCAATGACAAATTCCACACATTAGATATTTTGTATCATTTCATAAAATCGAAAAAAAATAAAATTTTCGTTTGCATAAAATAACATTTCACAATAATAATTAAATGTACAACCTGTAACAAAGCTGTTACGTGAAAAATAAAGGATAATTTTCTTAACACTGGTTACAACAAATTTCAAGTTCACAATCTATTTCAGCGATTTCTCATCAAAGATCGCTTTACTGTACATTCAAAACAAATATTCCTATAGTTACATAGTCATTATCAGGTTAACATAGAAAGAACAAGAAATGTGTACAAAAATATACTGACCAGAGCGCACATACTATTACACAAAACAAAACACAAAACAAATTAGGGCAATAATCGCATCCTCTCACTTATAATTTCATTAAATAATAAATAATCAGTGTACATTAATTTCTGGACGTTTAGATAACAATCCGCAAAGCTGACAACGGACTTCTGAAATTTTCAGTCGCAGCTCCCCTGCTCACTTCGCTAGAATGCAAGGGGTTGCATCACCATGCAACAGAACAGCACGCTTGAGGTTCCGCTCTCTCTCCAAAAAATGTCGAAAAAACAAGAGTCGTCCAATTCAAAGAGGATCAGGGGACGGAGATATACTGAAACTGGAACTACGCACTGGAATTGGACGGAATTTGCAATTCTAGAAGTCGACGAAGAAACTCGCCTCTCTCATCTCAATTTTTGTCGGTGGAACGCTGCTCCTCCTACGTCCAGCTGAAAGACTCCCTACATGGCATTAATCAAACGATCACTTCGCCGTAGGTGGTTTCACAACGAACCTACTGTATGCCTGTATGGAGCGTAAAGCCTTAAACACTCGTTCAAACGCTCGTGGTTTGCCCACCGAGTGCTAAAACGCATTTTCAGCAAAGCATCGAACAGCGGGACCAGGACTGCCCGAAATACCAGTAGACCAACTTCGATCGAAACTGTCCTGCTCTAAGTCGCTGCGCATTCGGTTTCGTTTCTCTCGCTCTCTCTTCTCTCATCGGTGATCGATCACCTGATTCGGGTCAACTAAACGCAATGGATGGAATTCGGATTCAACTTAGTTGCTTCCAAGTCGAGCCTCTCGAAATTTTGAGAAATAAATATCTAAAAGTTTGTACTCATACTGATTATCACTTTTTCACATTTAATTTACAAAATTTTCTCGACACTTCACTTCGAAACAATAACTATAATTTGCTCTGGCCAAATTTATGGAAAAATATGGCAAATTTTACGGAATTTCACAAAAATTTTAATCAGCCTAGCTACCAATAAGGTCACTTATGGTAGTTACATCGGAGAAGATAATACAAATCATCAAATGCAACGAAACAATACTGTACAGTATAAACAATATAAAATCACCCATACATATTAACCGTTATTATAATTTTAAAAATATTATTATTCAAACTACCTTCAGAAATCACATCGATACATTTAAATACAAAAAACAAAAATGAAAACCAGGAACTTCACGTCATCAATTCCCGATAACAATGAGCCAACTTACACTTTGTGGGAAGCGGATATAGATACCACAAAAACGTTACTGGGAATCTAAAATGCTCCATTTCTGGTCAGCAATCAATCTAGAGCTTCAGCTGCACGAGTAATAACTAACACACATTTTTGGTAAAAGTTGCTTAACGATTTGTTCGGAAATTTTTTTGTAATATTTTCTATGCAAACGCGGGTGCTTATTCTTGGATTGCTCCGGTATATCAAAGTTAGTTTTGTGTATGTATATATATATGTGTATATATATATATATATGTATATATATATGTGTATATATAATATATATATATATATGTGTAATATATATATATATGTGTGGTGGTGTGTTGTGTGTGTGTGTGTGTGTGTAGCTATAACTACACACATTTTTGGCAAAAGTTGCTAACGATTTGTTCGGAAAAAAAAATTAATGAACCAGCCTATCCATACAAAATATCACTTGGGATTTTCATTAAAACTCATGAAAGAATGAAAAAAAGTAGACAAAAATCAGCCCACCTATAAAATAAAAATGGATATATAAAAAAAATTTCAAAGAACCGAAATTAACTTACCAAAGAATTTACTAAAACAATTCCTGTATTTCAAATAATAAAATTTTCTCACACAATTTACATACGGCAAACAAAATAACCTCAATCAGTCCGAATCGACCCAGTATAAATTAGTGTCTTTAACCATTATTTTTCGACTTAAAATTATACACATATGATGGTCATGTATCGGCTTGAAACCCTCTCGAAGAATAATCTCAAAAACCCCACTAGTTATTGGAAAATTTTGTTACTTATTTAATCTTTTACAATTCGCAACTATATACATATATATACCTAGAAATGCGAGCGTCACATTTACGCTCCGAATTTTAGACCTACCGTATAAAAATGCATATTAATTTCATTACATTTACTAATTATTATTATTATTATCATAATTATTATTAATTCCGAAAATGTAAACACAAAAAAAAATTTAAACACAAAATAGGTAGGCTGTATAAAGAGTAATAAAAGTTGGAGAAAAAAAAAAGAAATGAGCCATCGGACGGGATTTCTAAATTTTAAATAAGTCTCTCCACGACTGAAGAAAACGAAATCTGAAGAAAACAACGACCAATATAAGAAAAAAAGAAAATCGACTCAGTTTTATTCTTGGTGTAAAAATTTTGAGTCGAAACGGTTGAAACAGTTTGCCTCCGTGAAGATTTCGAAAATACCACTATGAGAAGAAATTTAAAAAATGGCACGCCATATTGAATTATAGATACAACGAATTTTTAATGAATGGGAATCGAAATTTGCTTGCAAATGAGGTACACAATGTATTTTACCGTTTGTTTAAATTACCGAAATAATATCTACTAATTTTATAAAGACTATAAAACTGGTAACGAAACAGAATATCTACTAATTTTATAAAGACTATAAACAGGGTAGCAATGTATTTGGCCGAAATATAAGGCTCATACAGAAGACGTGGGAATACCGTTATTTTAATTTAATAGGGACCACCGTTAGCTACCAAAATGTCGTGATTTATATATTAAAAAACACATCTTTCCTTCTACTATTCGCTTTCTTTTCAGCGTTTTTCCTTTTCTTACTATTTTCACTCGTTTCCTCTGTGTCTTTATACGGACGCAGGTAGACCGCTTGAACCGGTGAGCCGCCATTAAACTTTCGAACAATAAAGCAAAGGGACCGGGGATAAATTACACACTTTTATTTACCATTTACTGACTTTTTATTTATGCCGAAATACTTTAGACGAACGGGGTAAACACGAGTGCAGACTCATTAGTATTTTAATCGCGGAGAGAGAGAGAATTAAATATTTTAAATAAACAATAACATACGAAAAACACCTAATCGGGGCAAACCCCCGCCCGAGACTGAATTTTTAGGGCATTTTTCCTTCTCTGGGCCCATCTCAGGTTTTGCCAACCAACATTTTATATTCTTAATTTCAAACAAACCATTATTAATTCTTATTTACGTACGAACCATAATTAAATTTCTTATTAAACATTATTTTCTTCTTTATTAAACAAAACATTGTTAAATTCTTATAAACAAAACCTTCTTAAATTCGTATCAGGCATGATTATATCTTTATTACAAAAACGGGCCTTTTCCGAAATTTGGACTGTTTCCTATTTTTTTTTAAATACAATATTTAATGTAGATTTTTAAGCGGATTTAAAAAATGTAAGTCTTGTTTTGAAAAAATTATTATTTTAGAAGTTACACGGTGTTCTACTTTACGCATATATCAGGTCATCCCATAAGTAATGTCGTTTTTTATATCGGAATTTGAAGGACAAAAAAAACAACAAACTTTTTAATCTAGTATATATATATTTTCCATCGGAATCAATGAGACACTGCCAACGTCCTACAAGCTTTTCAATGCCATGTTTATAAAATTCAGGCGGTTTTGAGGCAAAAAACTTACAAAGACTGGTGTGCAGGTCATCTAAAGAAGTATACTGTTTCTCGTCAAGATAGTTTTGCAGACTCCTGAAGAGATGATAATCTGAAGGCGCAAGGTCTGGAGGATGTGGAAGTTTTTCCCACCCAAGCTCCTCAATTTTTGCAGAAGTGATCCGAGCGGTATGAGGACGTCCGTTGTGGTGGTGGAACACGATTCCTTTCCGATTAACCAAAGAAGGTCTCTTTTCTTTTAGTGCAGTGTTCAATCGATCCAGTTGTTGACAGTAGACTTGAGCGGTGATTGTTTGGTTGTGTGGTAAGGTTTCAAAGTGTATTACACCACCTTTATCCCACCAAACACTAAGCAACACCTTCCGAGGGTGAAGATTTGGTTTTGGCTGTGGTGTCGCTGGTTCCGGCACAAACCCACTGTCGACGGCGCTTAACATTCTGGTACAGTATCCACTTTTCATCACCAGTCACTAAACGGTGCATAAACGGATCTTGGAGTTCGCGGGAATGAAGAGCTGTGCTATTGTTTACTCGCACCCTCAGATTGTCAACCGACAATTCATGTGGCACCCATTTTCCTAACTTAGGCACTTTCCCGAGTTGTTGCAAATGTCGATGGATGGTGGACGGGGATGAATTGAGTTTCTGGGCCAATTCTTCGACAGTTGTTGAACAGTCTTCAAGTGCAGCTAACAGCAGGTCATCATTAAACTCAGCAGGGCGTCCAGAGCGTGCTGCATCTGTCAAACAGCAGTCACCATTCCTAAACTTTTGAAACCAGCTTTGACATTTCCTCACATGCAGAATATCGTTGCCATAAACGTCCTGAATGGTTGGCGTTGCTTCAGTAGCACTATTCCCTTTTTTGAACTCGTAAAGCATTATATGTCTGATATGCTCTTTTGATACCGCCATGTTTATGAGGGGTTCACATAAAGCAAAACACACGTCTTCACTGGTCAAGGTCTGTAAAGTATGTAGCGAAACACGATAGATCTCCTCTTAGATATAACCTTCGGAAAATTTATGCTTAAACCGAATAGGACTAGTTTAAACTTAATCTATCGTAAAGAACGACATTACTTATGGGATGACCTGATATATATTTTTTTTCTACCCGCACGAAGGGTAGAGAAAATAACTGAATGCCGGTTAGGTTAATCGAATGCCCGGTTAGGTCAACTGAATACCCGGTTAGTTTTAACGAAAATATCACGACTAAACCTAACCAATCGTCAAGGGCGTACAGTTAGTTTTAACGAAAATATCACGACTAAACCTAACCAGTCGTCAAGGGCATACAGTTGACCTAACCGGGCATTCAATGAACCTAACCGGGTATTCAGTTGACCTAACCGGGCATTCAATTATTTTCTACCCTTCGTGCGGGTAGCAAAAAAGAAATATATATATATATATATATATATATATATATATATATATATATATATATATAACTAAACTAGAACACACTGTAACTTTTAAAATAATAATTTCTCCAAAGAAAAGACATTTTTTAAATCATCGTAAAAATCTACATTAAATATCTTATTTTCAAAAAATAGGAAACAGTCCAAATTTTGGAAAAGGCCCAAAAAAAACCAATGCACTACAATACGGACTATCATTCTAGGGTTTAATTCGCTAGTCAGGGACGTATAAGGAAAGATGGATTAGGAGCATATCACATAAAGGACATGGGGAACATACTGATAACAACACGCATAATAATGTTATGAGTTACGAACAAAGCAAGAAAGGTTTCAGACTCAGAAGTTCGCTTTTGGCGATGCCATCGAAATTTGAACACTTGCGTTGGCACCAACGAGAATCTTGCGAGAGGTAACAGCTCAGCTTCTTAAGAAAACTGGCCGCCGATGCAATAGCTGTACACGTGAACGTAATTACATGTATGGGCAAACGTGTAGACATGGACTGATGAGTTTATTGGGCATAGGTGTACAAAAGATAAGTGAATGGCATGAATTAATAAGTGTTTACTTTAAGGGACGATACACACGACACCATATATAAAATAATGACCTATAGGATATCATTGCTATGGCATTATATTGGGGTGGAATAGTTACCATTCATTGAATATTAATTATCTCAGTGTGAAGATTTAGTATTCACTGTATAAAAAAAAAATGTGAAATGAAGACAATTTAATTATGACGTTACGGTAGTACAGTTCCTTAAGTTATAAGTTAACCCATTTCGGGTATATAAGCAGTGGTGGGCACCGTTAACCAAAAAGTTAACTTCGATAACGATAACACAGGTCAACAAAAAACTTTTTTTTCGTTGCCAAGGAAATTCGTACGAATTTAGGGTATTTTGGGGTTGCTGAATTCCAAAATGAAAGTAGTTTTTCCGATTTGGCTCTAGTTCTTGAGATAGTGAATACCCTCAATTAATAGGACACGTAACCATAACGCGTGCATATGGGAAACTACCGGAACATTCTAGATGGTGAGACCGAATAAAATGCCATTATGTATTTCATGTGTTTACTTTTGTATGATTTGAGACAATTTCAATGCGATTTGTAAGTAGGCTCCGCCTGAACATTACATTTTTTGCATTTTTACGTGTTTCAATGGGGTACCAATTATCTCATAAATTAGAGCCAATCTAGCAAAACCGATGTCATATTCGGAATCAGCACCACAAAGTTACCCCAAAATCACTCTAATATGATTGGCAATAAAATGAGTGTTGACCAATGTAATCCATTAACCCCAATTTTTAACTCCGATAACGATAATCCGATAATTTTACTACAAAGTTAACGGAAGTTAACGATAATCCGTTAACGATAACTATTTCTTTACTAACATTTAAAAAAATCAAGGAAAAAGCTTTAAAACCCATAGAAAATGTTTATTTATGCAAAATCCAACAATAAATAGGTATTTAACTGTATTTTTATCAAGTTTTGCAACTTTTTTGCTTAACTTTTTTTTTTTTTTTTTAATAAAAAATGTACTGATTACATGTTTTGAAACCCTTGTAACCACTAACCATTAACTAAATTTTAATTTACCAGAGAATTATTATGGCGGGAACTGAAAGGTAAAATTAAATTTTAGGCACATTTATTAAAGACTATGACACAATGTGCTGGTTGCCCTTCAGAAAGACCAACTTCTCAAAGTTAGGCCCAACTGCCAGTCTTGACCTCTTGGGCCTCAGGATGTCCTTGCCGAGAGAGAAGAGCCGTTCCACTGCGGCAGAGGACGGAATTGCCAGACTGAAGTTATGGCGGTTTGAATTCATTCGTGGAGCGGTGATCTTAACGTGTTAACGGACTTTAACAGACTAAATATCGAGTTATCGGAAGTTAACTGGTCCGATAACGATAAATGGAAATTAACTTCCGTTAATAGTCCGTTAAAAAAAGTTAACTTCGTTAATTAACTGTTATCGGATTAACGCTTTAGTGCCCAACACTGTATATAAGCCATTATAATATAAGGAAATAGAAGGAAGTTGATTCAGAGGGATACAGTAATTACAATAAGGAAAAGTTCGTAGACATTGGACAGATATAGTACAAGACAGAACTCACTAGTTTCGGTTATAATTCTACGAATGATTACTATCTACAAATACGGCATATATGGTAATGTATCGTTTCGAAGGACAAATAAGGGATATAATCTTATTGCAACCAACGCGCATGCATGATATAGTGGAATTAATAAATGGAAGGTTGGATATAAGATAATTACAATTAATTATGATTGATTCCAGAACAAATGAGAAATGGGGATATGTATGGAAAATATTCTAATGGAAACCTAAAACAATCTAAACTGTCAGTATTTCTTGGATGTACTTCAAAAGAATGAAATTAAGGGACATTCGCTTCTTTCAACGAACTTCTGATGGCACAAACATGAAGACCTTTTGAACAGAGGAATAGTTGTGACATATATACGAGTATATTGGTTAGCATTGCTGACAGCGAATCCACCGGACCCAAGTCTAGTTCCCGGTGATGGCAGGCGGCGTTTAGCTCACCCAGCTGTTCATCCTTCCGTACAAAAAAATTGGTTGTTAGGTAAATAGGCACCTTGGGTAGCTAAATGGTTAAGGCGCTGGGCTGATGATCAGGAGGTCGTGAGATCGAGTCTGGGCGAGGACTTTGTAATTTCTGACCACTTGTGGTGGGTCGTGGTTCAAATTTTACGTTAAGCTGTAGATCTAAGATCGGGTAACAAGCTTGACATTCGTCAGAATGAATAATTCGGGCAGAAGCGAAATTAAGGTTACCAAGAATATATATATATTATATATATATATATATATATATATATATATATATATATACACACAGTATATACATATAATGTACAGTTTCTCACATATGTAATGTTCCTCGCCTCACAGGCGGCAACGCCGCAGCGATAGTCAAGGTACCCCAACTGCGGGAAGGTTGGGTGGAGGGGGGACAGCCGAGTCCAACAACATATAATATTGACATACAGGTAAGGCGCCGTTCAAAAATTACGTAAGGCTATTTTTTTAAAACCTGACACCCCCCCCCCCTGTAACGTTCCGTAATGTGTGGGGTGTGGGAAATGTTACATAACATCTTAGAGGGTGCCTGGTCTAGCTTTACAGAACGTTCCTGGGGGATCTGTGGTGTTAAGTTTTAGCAAAAACAGCGTTATGTAATTTTTGAACGGTCCTCTAATTATAATGTAATGTCTGTGTTCATAAAGATAAACGATTAATATGATCGTGAACAGCGTTGAACTCCATGTTTACTAGTCTTATACAGTAATAAGGTTCCATTATGATTACTGCAAGTCTATATGAACAGATACCACAATACAACTTTTTATATACTAGTGAATTTGAACCAAAAATAGACATTACACAACCATCCTCCACACTCCCCCATTCCCCTTTCCCACCCATCAGTCTCGCGTATATTAAATCATTATGTAACAATACTAATAAACCTGTTTGTAGAGTCCGTGTACAGCTTTAAACCTTTACTAACTTACGAATCTACACGATTATATATATATATATATATAATATATATTGACAGCGAGAAAAAGATTGAGACAGTGTGAGCGAGGTAGAGGGGCAGAGAGAATTAGTGGGAAATGACTTATCGATTGTTATACAAAGAACTTGTTAACAGTTTCGATCTGAATAACAGTAACTGATTATCAAAATCACATAAGAATAATCCACGGTTATACTAGCATAAACATATTTATATATACCTATAAATTCATATAATATTACACTAATGTTTGTGAAATGACGTTGATGGGCCAAACCGTGGTAATGACATGGTTACTTGCTGTCGCCGTCCAGAAGAGACTACATATGGGCGTGTCAGTAAAAACCGTAAGGTGACTGTTGCATAATGCAGGACATCACCACCGGTTTGTGGCTGATGCCTTTTATATTAATAGTGTTTTCCAGATTGTATTTGTTTTATCAATGTAGAGAGATAATGATTTAATCACGATGGACAGATAAACCCATTAATGTTTTCCAGATTTCCTGTCTTAACAAGGAATATACAGTATATGTATATATACAATAAAACACCAATTCTTTATTACAACAAATATGCAATGGTCGAGAATGTTTTACTAAATAGTTTATCATACAAAATGCTCACAATTTGCCATAGATTAACATAAATGGCACAGCTATACCCGGTTCATAGTTAGTATTTGGTCCATCACCCATCATTGTCTATTACATCTTGTAATTTGTGTGGCATAGATGCAACATGGTTAGGTATGATGTGTGGGTTCCTTCGGAACATCTCCCACTCAGCCATAGTGTGATCCAGCAGCTGGCGGCTGGTCCGCTCCTGCCCAAGCTCCCACGAGTTCACCACATTCCCGTACACGTTCTCAATGGGGTTGAGGTCGCATCCCTTACTAGGTCAGTCCAATAGTTCTAGATTTCGCTGCTTCTCGAACCACCTTCTAACAATCCTGGCGGTGTGGATGGGAGAGTTGTCCTGCAAATGGATTTTAAATATTAAAAGTAGAATTATATCTCATCCATACGCTTCATCAGTAACCCACTATTCGAGATAGGTTTTAACCCCTATGTATTAGGGGTTTCTCTCAGCTAAATGTAATTGTGCGCAGTTATATAAATAATACAGTCTGCAGTTATCCAGAATAAAATCTTAGTGTTGTCATAGTACTGAAAGAGTTAAAGAACAATTTTATGACCATTATTCGTCCCATGTAAATGTGGAAACCGGACATACAAATGCATGTAATAGATAAATCTTACTCTAGTAATAATATAATATTCTATAACACACAAATACAACATACCTGCATAAAGATAATCTGCTCAGGATAGGGCAAGGCATACACGCGTACAGAAGGCAGCATCCCCTCCTCCATGATCTTTATATATTGATCTGCCGTAAACCTCCCGTGGATTTCAGTCAGCTCTCCTAGTCCTTGCAGGTGCATCCATCCCGACACATTCGCCGTCACGTGTCAACTCCGTGCCACTTCGTAAATATTTTGGCGGGCATATCTCGTATTATCCTGTCGCCAACACCGAAAACGGCCGTGAGTTGTAGACGCAAACGTCTTCTCGTCAGAGAAGATAACTCTGTTCCAGTATGCGAGATCATCATTTATATGCTGGCGAGCAGGAGTACGGTAGTGATATCCTGCTTCATGCAACCGTCTCCTTACGGTGTCCACTGACACGCCCATATGTAGTGTCTCCCGGATGGCGACTGCGTTGTTGGTAGGATCGTTCTGCACTTCGTTGATTATTCTCTGGTCTTCTTCTGGGGTGGTCTTTCTTGGTGCCCTACACTTAGGACGATCTGGCAGATTCCCAGTCTCCTGCCACCTCTGCACCCAGCGTCGAACAGTAGGCTTCGAAATTCCCAGTTCCATGGCTATGTCAGCTACAGAGAGGCCTGCTTCCTGCATACCAATTATCCGGCCTCGCTGTGCAATTTTATCTTGAGCTAGATTCATTTTCAGAGTCGGTGTTCGTCATACAGTGTAGAAATATGGTATGAGCATAAGTCATGCCAGTAACCATGTCAACACCTCGGTTTGGCCCATCAACGTCATTTCACAAACATTAGTATAATATTGTATGAGTTTATAAGTATATATATAGTGTAAACCAGGTTAATTTCGCGGCAGCAAATTAAAATAACCTCATGAATGACGACATTTATTCTGGACTGTGATTGGTCGAGTTTGAAGTCGTATACTAAGGCAAGTTTTACCTCTTGGTATGCGGATAAAGTTTCAGCAGCACTCAACGTAAATGAATCTCTTAGTAAGATAGATTTGAAGCTCTCCACACTGAAACCTATTCCAGACATTTCTCTCACGGATTTTCCGTGAGACTCGCGGATTTTAAGTCTCAAACTCCCTTATCTGGGATATGTTTCCAGTTATCAAAATCAGACACAGACAAAATCAGGCAAAATCTCACAGATTTTCATACTTCAAGGTTGACGTCTCTGCTATTCATGCATGGGATAACCCTCACAAAATGAGGGAGACCATTTGGAAGGGTTGGGAAATTAGCGGCATTCATGACAGTCTTGTTATACCGTAATAATACAGTATAATTTAAAATGTTTTTATTGCTTTTACTTTACAATGTTTTATTACAGTAGATTGAATTTAGGATCACCTGAAGATCAGGGCCCCCAGCCTTCGTTAGTTAGCCTTATAAGGCTAACTAACGAAAATATCACGACTTAACCTAACCAATCGTCAATGGCGTACAGTTGACCTAACGACTGGTTAGGTTAAGTCGTGATATTTTCGTTAGCCTTATAAGGCTAACTAAAGAAGGCTGGGGGCCCTGATCTTCAGGTGATCCTGAATTTACTTTTCAAATAAAGTATTTTAATGATCTAAGTTTTACTTTCTTACTATCTTTCAAAGATTAGTTTAAATTCTCAAATTTTCGCCTGCTCGATATTTTCGCGTAAACTATAGCCTACGCGAGAAACGCGAAAATTTCCTGCAGGCGAACATTTTGCATTTACTCGTATATAAAAAGTTCTATTGTAGTAGCTGTTCATATAGATTTGCAATAATCATAATGGAACCTTATTGCTGTATAAGACTAGTAAACTACTTGGAGTTCAACGCTGTTCACGATCATATTAACTCTAAAAGGACGACCGCTACATATTGATAACGTTTTAAATACACGCATTCATAACTTAACCCTACAAACAATTCCGGTGTTAAAGGGTTAATTGTTCATCTTTATGAACACAGAAATTACATTATAATTACCTGTATGTCAATGCCTACACATTCAATTGTCCTTTAGATATATATGTCTGTGTTATATGTTGTTGGACTCGGTTGTCCCTCCTCCACCCGACGTTCCCCCAGTTGGGGTACCTTGACTAATACTGCGGTGTTTCCACATGTACGGAGTCGTCTGTGAGGCGAGGAACATTACATATACGGACAATTGTACATAAAAGAGCACACGAAAAATAAGATTACTCAGCATTCCAAGAACAGTCCCAAGAATTATTCAGCATTCCAAGAACAGTCCCAAGAATTATTCAGCATTCCAAGAACAGTCCCAAGAATTATTCAGCATTCCAAGAACAGTCCCAAGAATTATTCAGCATTCCAAGAACAGTCCCAAGAATTATTCAGCATTCCAAGAACAGTCCCAAGAACCTTTCCTCCATTTTTTAATGATGAGATTTTTTTTTTAATCCAAATGTAATTCTTCTCAGAAGGAATCCCATTTTTTGATCGCCATAATGAGGAATTTTATTTGATTTTCAGTTCGCGTTGATTTTGCAGAGGTAAAAACTGGTATTGGGAGGTCGGTAATGACGAAAAAATTCTCTTAAATGTCAGACTGAAGAAGTGAAATTCGTTTGAGACTGTAATAAATCTGTTTGCATTATTAGGGCATTATCTTGGAGTCCAGCAGGGACAGACTCGTTCCCCGTCGTACTTTTAATGCTGAAATGTTTAAATGTTGAACACACACACACAGAGAGGAGAGAGAGAGAGAGAGAGAGAGAGAGGAACTTTTAATAAGAATTATCATTATTATTATCATCATTACACATATAATTCTTAGAACTACTTTAAAACAATAGAACAAATATAAGGAAAAAAAAAGCAACTCGTTCTACATTTATTTTCTTCGTAATGAATATGCATCTTTTTTTAACTATTTTTTGCCCCAACTATTTGGTTTCCCTCTTCAGTTTCTATTTTTCATTCATTAAAAATTTGTTTTATACAAAGTCGGAAGAAATTTTGATGAACAAAGTATTAGAAACTGTTATCAGTAGTGGAAAAAACGAACATTTTTTATGGGAGTAGTATAGGTGTGAATGTTTAAAATTGAAAACTCTTTCTTGTTCATGTATGGTCAGAAAAAAAAATCCTTCCTTTGTCTGATTTCTGAATAAAGTGAAAGTGTCCGAAATTGATTAGATTAACTTTAAAAATAGAAAGTTGATGGGGTGATGATAATTTAAGGATTGTACCTATTCCGCTTTATTTTCTTTCATTTCTTCTGTGGATATATACAGTGGCGCGGTAAGTATTCTGGAGTTGGGGGACGTCACGTCGCCTCACCACGGTTTTAAAGTTGTGGGGCCAGCCGCCTCCGCGACCCTCCCCCTCCCCTGTTCCCGCGTCCCTGCTACTTGTAATTACACCATACACAAAAGTCCATTTTTTCCTAACATTCCTGTTAGGCCAACGCCCCCTTATGTCCATCAATATTTGCCGGTGTTCCCCTCATAAAGATAATAATATAACAGGATAAGTGATAAGTGATTTATTAATAGAAGGTAATAATTTTACAGTTTTCTTAAAATTAAAGTACATACATTTTGTAATTGGGGGCGGTGGCGCCCACTTTGGAAACCACTGATATACTGTGGATCATGCCCAATGTCCATCGATTTAATAAATATATGTTCCTTGTTCTGTCTGCCTATTTACGTTATTTTGCATAGATTTCAAAGTTAAATTTCATTTGCAATATAGTTGGACAATCTACAAGAATATCTATGTCATTCTTGAAAGAATAGGAATAACATTGGTACCTATATAATTTGAAAGTGAAGTTGGTTAGCCCTAGTTTGGTCCACGTGACCCTTAGCTGCTCAATAATTTCTTATGTTCAATAAAACGGGTCTCTCAATGACGTTTCGTTAACATAAACTAGGTACTTAGTGCAAAAAAGAAAAATAATAAGATATACCCACCTTGATTGAGTCTTTTTCCTTGCACAAAATGCAAGATCTTTTCATTTTCAAAGCGCTTATCGGTTAAAGTTGCTGAAACATGCGTGACATTAGTCGATCACAGTTGTGTTTAGAACTGTTGATTCGGACTGCCAGGTTTTCTGATGGCAGAAAAAAGGCCAAATGTGACCGAAAACGAAGGCAAAAAGGCTTGCCTGCTCATCAAAAAGGCCAAAAAAAGGCCAAATGTTCAAGTAAGTTATGCAAAGGAAAATAATTATAAAACAAACTGAAGAGTACTGCTGAGTAAGGTGCCAAACCAACAAACTAACGGGAATTTATGTCAATTCTTTGCTTGTGTAGAATGATTTGGACAGTATGGTGTATGGCTACTATGCAAAATTGGGAGGCATCGCCCCCACGGTTTTAAAGTTGTGTGGGGTAGCCGCCTCCACGGCCCCCACCTGTTCTCGCGTCCATGGATATACGATAATACCTTAGTTTAACGGCTATTATGAAAATATTTCAGAGGATAATTATAACAGAGAGCCAGTTATTATTGCTCACACCAGTGGCCCTGTTTACTTTGTAATTAAGTGTTTTTTGCAAAATAATTTAAACTTTGCAAATTATTGTTATAATTTATGAGAGAAACTTAAACATTCCTTAGAAAATATAATCATTATTGCTTTCTAGTATTTAATTAAAAGGCCATTCAGAATTCATTATATATATATATATATATATATATATTATATATATATATTATATATATATATACAGGGTGTTTGAAAACTTTCTGTACAAATTGTAATGGGGGATAGGCAACACCAAGACAAACCCTTTTCGTCTATAAGTGTATGTCCGCTGACGTCACCATTCGGCGCGAGAGGGCGCCGCTGCAATTGGCTAAAAGGTGAAGTGGGCTAGACTCGCGCTTGCCGCGGGCATTCTTAAATCGGACGTAGTACGCGTAACATGGAGCGCTTCACGACTGCTGAGATGGCTGACATGCATATGGTGTATGGGGCTGCCAATGGAAACGGAAGAGCTGCTATGAGGTTGTACCGACAGCGCTTCCCAAACAGACGTGTGCCAAACCACCAAACGTTTGCGCATTTGCATCGGCGACTGCGAGAAACTGGAACATTCCATGCAAGCATGCATGACACTGGTCGGGAGAGAAACGTGCGCACTCCTGACATGGAAGAAGAAATCCTACGGCGATTTGAGGACAATCCAAGCGCAAGCACGCGAGGTGTTGCACGTATCCTCGGTGTGAACCACGACCTGGTCTGGAGAGTGTTGCACGAGCAGCAGTTACATCCATTTCATCGTCAGAGAGTCCAGGCATTACAACCTCGGGATTACCCTCTTCGTGTGGAATTCGCACGCTGGTTTCTGCAGCAGACAGCGGTGCCGCCTAATTTTCCGGCTTATGTGCTGTTCTCAGATGAGGCCTGTTTCACACGTGAGGGTGTGTTTAACATGCACAATTCTCACGTGTGGGCGCACGCAAATCCACATGCTACACGGGTGCATGCTCATCAAGAACGGTTCGCCGTCAATGTTTGGGTGGGTATCGTCCATGGCAAGTTGATTGGGCCGTACCTGCTGCCTGCCCGACTCGACGGGCGGGTTTATCGGATATTTCTTGAAGAAACGTTGCCGGAACTGGTGGAAGATGTTCCCCTGGCTATTCGTAGACGAATGTGGTTTCAACACGACGCGGCCCCAGCACACTCCAGCAACGATGTGCGGGATTATCTGAACGCCACTTTTGGGGACCGATGGATAGGCCGGGGTGGGCCCGTAGCCTGGCCACCAAGATCGCCCGATTTAGCATGCCTCGATTTCTTCCTTTGGCACACGTCTGTTTGGGAAGCGCTGTCGGTACAACCTCACAGCAGCTCTTCCGTTTCCATTGGCAGCCCCATACACCATATGCATGTCAGCCATCTCAGCAGTCGTGAAGCGCTCCATGTTACGCGTACTACGTCCGATTTAAGAATGCCCGCGGCAAGCGCGAGTATAGCCCACTTCACCTTTTAGCCAATTGCAGCGGCGCCCTCTCGCGCCGAATGGTGACGTCAGCGGACATACACTTATAGACGAAAAGGGTTTGTCTTGGTGTTGCCTATCCCCCATTACAATTTGTACAGAAAGTTTTCAAACACCCTGTATATATATATATATATATATATATTATATATATATATATATATTAATATATATATATGATACACACAGACCGTGCATGGAACAGGGAACTCTTCTAGGATAATTAAATCCACTATAGTCCGAATAAGTAATGGTATATAAATGACAAATACCATAGTTTTTTTCTTCATGATGCTAGCCCGACGTGGGCAACGGGTCACTCGCAAAGAGGTCCCAAAAATATAGCTTCCCTCACCAGCTATCTGCAAAGCAGATAGGATCCAGCTTTGGGACAGGATCTAGGGTTTAAAGCAGCCTAGCCCAGCTACATTTAGAACCTCAATATAAGCAAAAGACTCGCTGCCTTCACGTCAGATTGAATACATCAAAGAAAAAGGGGTAACTATTATATTTTTAGCCAAAAACCAAAACTTAAACCTCAATTGGCAGAATTGAGCGTCCACTTTTCAAAGCACATAACATGTCCGTTTCAAGATGGGAATGAACTCAGAACTCAGAGTTCCTTGTTCCATGCACGGTCTGTGTGTATCATAAAAAACCTCAGGGAACCATTCTGAGTTCATTCCTATATATATATATATATATATATATATATACAGTATATTGCTGTAAAGAGCAAAGAGAAACTAAATATGGGCTTTAAGGTTAAATAGTGTACGTAGGTGCATATATTAATTAAACTCCTTGAAAATAAATGGTATAAATTGGACTGTGAACTAAATATAAACTAGAATTTTCTCTTTCTTTCATTCTCGTTTCGTTTGTCGATCAGAAAAAGATAATTAGTGAAAATCAAATATCGCTCGCTTCCCACTCAATGTCATTCCCATTCTCACAATCTCATTCTCATTCCTATTCGCGGTTCTCAAATGAAAATGCACAGAGTGAAAAAGTCCACATCAGAAAAGTTTCTTAATTTGAGAAACAATGTCACTCCACTTCCATTCATGATAAAGACGTCAAATTGGAATGGATGATATTTCCTAATTTAACCTAACTTAACATTAGCCTAACCTAACTTAACCTGGACCGAAGTTGGAAAGCCGTGGATGATAATGAGAGTGGCATGAATTGGGAATAGACTGGTTTAAAAATACCTCCTTCGAAATTCTCACTTTTGACTTTCTAACTCTTGGCGCGGAATGAAATTGGAATGACATTGAGTGGGATGATGCCTCAAAAATCGCCTCCTCGGGAGAGATTGTCCCTTGACGTCTATTTTCACTTCGCCATTGATAGTAACCTAACCGGGTATGCTGAGCGTTCGTAGCTCAGTGGAAACAACTTTGAAAGTGGACAGAAAAAAAAAAAACTGTTTATTGTTTTAACTCTTCTTCAAAAATAAATAATTCTGTTTAATAATTTTTTTTTTATTTTCTCTTATTTTTATCATTTTTAATTTCTGTTCTAAATTCTTCAGATTAAACTCCTTTTCTAATCGTAAACTAATTCTTCTTTAAATTATTTTTGATTTTCCAATAAACGAATGATCTAAAGTTAAAAATAAGGGCGAAAACAGCAAATTGTTAAAAAAAATTTCGCCTAACATTCAATATTTCCCGTTATAGTTTTAGTTAAGAATTATTATCAACCAAAATATTAATAAAAAATTTGTAGATTTAATATTTCGCGTATAGACTTTCAATTAGGAATCTATACTCGGAGCATTAAAGTAAATCTTTGCATGAGTTTAATCTTTGCTGCGGAAATCCTTTTAGGTTTAATCTTTCGTTGATCACTTAAATTGCGTTAAACTTTGCACCTTTTGAAGAGGGATCGTCGATTATCAAGTAAAAACCGCCGGAATGAATCCTTTGACTAGTTCTAATCGAAAATAAACTTTGGTAAGGAAATCATTAAAGTTTAATTGGGAGGGATGCGCCGGTAATTTTCGGTATAATTAAAATCCAATGATTGTTTGCAATGTTTGGAAAAATTAAAACTTTAATGAAAACCCAGTTTGCTTCAGTGTATGCATTATACGCAGTTTTTACAGTTTTAATTTTAAAATTTAACATTTTATGTTTAGTTCAGAGGGGACAGAGTAGTATGCTTTATTTAAAGATTCAATAAAGTTTTTGAACGCTTTACTCGAGCAGTTTTCCCTTCAGGTTTGGGTAAACACTACGGTTATATATATATATATATATATATATATTATATATATATATATATATATATTGGGATGAATTTCACAATAAAACACGTGAAATGAATGAATGCTGCAAATCCACAAGGAAAAAGAAAAACGATTCCAAGGCCTTTCGTGTATTCAGAGCTTACACCTCGTCAGGGAATGAAGATAAAAGGCGAGATGCCCATAGATATATACAACGTACAGGAAAAACAAAACAATTAGCACATACTTAACAAGGGTTAATGAGAGGCAAAAGAAATTTTAACATGATATTGTCAATTTTATACATTCCCGCACTGTTATTGAAATTGTTTTTAAAATGAATAAATGTACATTCTAGAATATTTCTTCCTATTATATCTGTTTTTAACAAGCGCTTTAGAACTATCCCACTTGATGCTATGGTTACATCTATACATATGGTTAAATAAAGCATTGGAAGTATTAGCTGTTCTACAAGCATATTTATGCTGTTTTACCCTAATATCTAACGTTTTACCGGTTTGGCCTATCACTACTGCGTTACATTGTGTACATAAGATCTCTGAATATTCTTTCCCTGCTCAACACAACACTCTTATTGAGTTAATTAAGCTTTGTGTCAAAGATTGTAAATTTCAGTTTGAAAATAAGTTTTATGCTATGTCGTTTGGATTGGCTATCGGAAATCTCCTTTCACCTGTACTAGCTAATTTATATATGGAACTTTTTGAAAGTAGAATTTTGCCTACGATTGTTAATTTTAACCTGGTTTGGTACAGGTATATACTGTAGATGATATTTTATGCCTTTGGCCTAATAATTTGGATGTTGACTTATTTCTTGGTAGGCTCAACAATTTAGTCCCATCTATTAAGTTCACAGTTGAAAAAGAAAATGATGGAAGCCTATCTTTTCTTGATCTAAAAATTTGGAGATGCTCTAATCAGTTCAAATATGAAGTCTACCGTAAGCCTACTAATAATAACTCTTATGTGCATTTTTATTCTGACCATCATCCTTCGATTAAATCCTCTATTTTCTCTGCTATGTTTCTTCGAGCATTGAGAGTTGTCAGTCCTGAATTTTTAGATTCCGAGTTATGCAATATCATGAATATTGGTACTAAATTATGTTATCCTATTTCATTTTTAGATAACTGTCTTAAGAAAGCCAAGAATAGGTATTATAATAATGTAATTGTAAAGGAATTTCAGCGTAAAAATATCCTTAGCCTACCTTACCATGTTAATTTTCAATACCTTCCAACTTTACTTAAAGCAATTGGCATTAATGTAATCTTTAAGTATAATAATATTGTTAAATCACACCTAATAAAGAAGAGCCCTGATAATGTTGTTGGTTGTGTGTATTCGATCGGATGTACACAATGTAACTCAGTATATATAGGCCAAACCGGTAAAACGTTAAATATTAGGGTAAAACAGCATAAATATGCTTGTAGAACAGCTAATAATTCCAATGCTTTATTTAACCATATGTATAGATGTAACCATAGCATCAAGTGGGATAGTTCTAAAGCGCTTGTTAAAAACAGAGATATAATAGAAAGAAATATTCTAGAATGTGCATTTATTCATTTTAAAAACAATTTCAATAACAGTGCGGGAATGTATAAAATTGACAATATCATGTTAAAATTTCTTTGGCCTCTCATTAACCCTTGTTAAGTATGTGCTAATTGTTTTGTTTTTCCTGTACATTGTATATATCTATGGGCATCTCGCCTTTTATCTTCATTCCCTGATGAGGTGTAGCTCTGAATACACGAAAGGCCTTGGAATCGTTTTTCTTTTTCCTTGTGAGTTTGCAGCATATATATATATATATATATATATATTATTATGTGTTATAATGTTTCAGGCCAACAAAGACCCTAGGATCTACTCATGGCTGGTCTACCTAACTGTGTTCGTGGTGGAGGAGAGGACCTACAATTTTACGTGGGTTCCGAACCACAAAGTCTTAATTTTACAACCTTAAACTGTGTGTAGGACAAAAACCCCCAAGGAAAAATAATAATAAGGATTTTTTTAATCATTATTTTTATTCTTTATTATTTACAGTTTATGAACACTTCTCTGACATGTAAAATATTACATTTATTATATCATAAGACTGCAATAAGGAAGGCATTATATTTATAAGTATTATACAGTAGCACACATTAACGCTAATATTTACACAACCATAAAAAATTACATTATAAAAGGATCATCATGCCTTATCTAGGCAAAGTCAGCTTTATAATTATTATACAGTAGCATACATTAACACTTGCATTATAAATTTATAGCTCACTATTTTACAGGAGCACAAAATTATTTACACAACCATAAAAATGAACATTATAAAAGGAACATCATACCATATCTAGGGAAAATCAAACAAATAAAGCACAATATTAAAAAGTTTATTA
Source organism: Bathynomus jamesi (assembly GCA_023014485.1). Taxonomy (NCBI): domain Eukaryota; kingdom Metazoa; phylum Arthropoda; class Malacostraca; order Isopoda; family Cirolanidae; genus Bathynomus; species Bathynomus jamesi. The sequence continues at coordinate 503,879 of JAJOZX010002172.1, forward strand.
TTAAGTGTTAAGATTCACTTAAAGTTCATTTTACTTCCCCCTAATGCTGTGACCTACACCATTCAGAAATTCCTCCAAAGTCTTCCTCTCATTCACATAATCGAGACATAGGTTCTTCAAACGCTGTTGATGCTCCTTTGTGGCACGTTCCTAACCTAACCTAACCTAACTAACCTAACCATTCAGGTAGACAAAACAGTGATCAACTAGAGTGAATCAACATAGACAAAGATTATAATATTTGTTTAGGATTACTTCATAGCACACGAACAATAATATAAAAAATGGGGGCTTTTGTCCTACTTTGCACTTTAACTGAGGGTTTTTTGTCCTACTTTGCACTTTAACTGAGGGGCTTTTGTCCAGGGGGCTTTTGTCCTAGGGGGCTTTTGTCGGCACCCGCCTTAAACTATACCCAATCTATCAACATATGCGTCTAATCGATTTTTAAACATGTTTATAGACGTGCTACTAATTACTTCTACCGGCAAACTATTCCACCTATTTACTATTCTATGCGTAAAAAAGTTTTTGGCAACTGCTGCCTCGAACCTTCTACTTGTCAACTTACACCCATTATTTCTAGTCCTATTATATTGAGACATTTCGAAAAAGCTATCTCTCTCTACGTTATCGAACCCATTCATAATTTTAAAACCCTGGATTAGATCACCTCTTAGCCTCCTAGTTTCGAGTGTAGTAAATTTTAACTCCTTAAGCCTATCCTCGTACAACTTTGACCGAAGCGACGGAATCATCTTAATTGCTCGTCTTTGAACTCTTTCGATTTTCTCTATATCTTTTCGCATAGGCGGATTCCAAAATTGGATCGCGTACCCCATATGGGGTCTAACCAATGATCTATAAAGAGGAACAATAATATCGTGCGATTTGTACTCAAAATTCCTAGCTATAAAACCTAGCACTTTGTTCGCTTTATTGACCGCTGCTGTACTTTGTTTCGCAACTTTTAAATCACCAGTGACTATAACTCCTAAATCTTTTTCCTGCTCTACGCGTGCCAACTCCTTCCCTGACATACTATATGCAAAATTACTGTTACGCGAACTTATATGTAAAATTTTGCACTTATCGACGTTAAATCTCATTTGCCATGTGACTGACCAATCAACGATTTTATTCAGATCTTCCTGGATTTTACCTCTATCTTCGTCATTAATCACCCTACCACCCAACTTCGTGTCATCCACAAACTTTGAAGCTGTACTGACTAGGCCGACATCTAAATCGTTAATATATATAAGAAAAAGCAAGGGGCCCAATACAGAACCCTGAGGAACGCCACTCGCTACATTATCCCAAGACGACTCTGCTCCATCAACGACCACCCTCTGTTTCCTACCTCGCAACCACTCTTCTATCCAATTTATTACTACACCCCTGATTCCATGAGTCTTAGTTTTTTCAATGAGTTTTTTGTGCGGTACGGTGTCAAACGCTTTTTGAAACTCTAAATACACTACATCTACCGCCCGATGACTATCGTAAACTTCAACCACGCTTTGAAAAAATATTAAAAGATTAGTTAAGCAAGATTTGTTTCGCCTAAAACCGTGCTGCGTATTTCTAACCAAGTTATGCAGTTCTACATAGGTGTTCGACTATACGATCCCTAATTGATTCCAGTAGCTTACCTACAACAGACGTTAAACTGATTGGCCTATAATTTCCCGCCGCACCTTTATCTTCTTTCTTAAAGTAGGTGTTACATTTGCTAACTTGAAATTATCTGGTACGCACCCCTCAGAAATAGACGCATTAAAAATCTTTGTTAGCGGCACAATAATGCTTTCTTTTAATTGTTTTAGTTGTATGTGATATATGGAATCCGGACCTGGTGATTTATGCATTTTCATTTTATCAATATAGCGCATGACCTCCCTTTCACTAACCACAATATTATCCAAAGTATTACCATTATCAAAAGGTATTATGTAAATGACCGTAGGGATATTCATTACATCTTCTATTGTAAAAACTGACGTAAAAAATTTGTTTAGCAGGGTAGCCATTTGTTTGTTTTTCAGAAACTAGCTCTCCGTCAAAATTTTTCAACGGCCTCAAGACACTTTACTGGATTCCTATTGTTGACGTATTGAAAGAATCGCTTTGGGTTTTCTTTGCCGTCACGAGCTATGGAGATTTGAAATTCGCGCTTGGACTTTTTTATTACACTTTTCGCTTCACGCCTTAGAGATATGTAGTTGTTTCGTCACCACAAATTGTCTTTATCGCACTTATGTAGCCTATAAGCCCTATCTCCGCTCTTTATAATATCCCCTACTCTAGAAGTAAACCACAAGGGCTTCTTGTTTACTTTCGCACGCTTAATCTTGTACGGTACACATTTCTCATTTATAGTCTTAAATACTGTTTCAAACGATTCCCACATTATTTTTTCATTGGAGATCTCGATTATGTTTTCCCAATTGACGTGTGACAATTCATTTCGAAATTTACAAAAGTCTGCTTGGTGGAAGTTAGGAATTTTAGTCGAGTTAGATGGTTTCGAGTGAGTTACTGAGAGGACAGACTCTACCATATTGTAATCGCTATTGCTTAACGGTTCTATTACTTGAAGATCAGTGATTAATCTATCATCCGTAATTATTACTAAATCTAAAATACTGTCCAACCTCGTAGGTTCCCCAACCTTTTGAATAAGAAAGCTATCCTCGAGAAAATTAACTAAACGATTACCTTTCGCGTCTCCCTGCATTGTATCGTAATTCACGTTGGCGCAATTAAAGTCATCTATAGCTAAGGCCTGCTCACTACCTATTATTCTCTTCAGTTCACGATATAACGCTCCGTCCGTATCAGTTGTTTGATTAGGGGACCTATATATAACGGCAACAAGAAGTTTGAAATCGTTCAATTTAAGTTCTGCTATAGTCGAATCTAGCGGTTCTGGAATTCTGTGCTTTAATTCTATAACGTTCGCAATATTATCTTTGATATATAGCATAACACCTCCTCCTCGCCTACCTATTCTATTTTTAACAAAAAGTCTATAACCTCTAATTTGATACTCCCCTACAAAGTCACGTGTTTCAGTGCTAAGCCACGATTCATTTATCGCAATTAAATCATAGTCTTTACAAGCAATTAAAGAAAACAATTCGTATTATTTTATTTCGTAGGGTACGAGCATTTAAGGATAGAACCTTCAAATTGTTTGTAACTGCGATACCTTCGCGAGCGCAAGGGAAATTTGAGGAAATTACGCTGGGACCGTTCGAGTTACGGCAGCCTGAAAAGAAGAGACAGTATTATGAAATAGTTTTCCTAAACGCGCAGCTCCAACGTCATTAAGATGAAGTCAATCTCCGAAGAGCAAGTCCCTCCTGCCGTATAAACTGTTCCAAAAATTTGCAAAATGCACTCCTTCCTGTTGGCAAAGAGACTAGGTTATTGTTGATATAGGTCGCCTTGCTGTAGAAATCGCTACGTTGGATAATTCGAGGAAGTATACCTGCTGAAACAATCTTATTAGTTTTTTCCTTTAGTCGCTCTAATAAGTCCCTGTACCTAGCCAGCAGCTCTTCCGATCTAGAATTTAAAACGTTATTAGTACCGACATGAATAACATACGTTGTGTCCTCGGCGGTCCTTGGAATCACCAACGAGTCGTATTTCCGGTTCATCAGCCTCTTCGAAACCTAAATCAGAAAACTTAATGTTTGTTATTGCTGGTAGACAAGTCTTAGGTTTTCTCAATGGGGCTCCATTACGCACTTGAACGAAGGGTTGGGAACCAGGGAAAGAGAGAGGGCTATTAGTACTATTTATATTATTAGTAGAAGCTGGGGCAGGAAGGGTCGTAACTGAAAGCTCAAGGGATTCTAATTTTGCCGTCAGGAGGATCACCCTTTCTTCAAGCCTCACTCTGCCTCCCTCTCACGTTCTAACTCGTTCCTCAGCACTTCTATGTTTGAGCACCACCTGCAGACTAACAGATCATTATTATTAGCGAAAGTAAACGCGTAAGCGGCAAATTTCCTCTCACAACGACTGCAAGTACTTGAAGGGGGTGCCATGCTATTAATTAATTAAAAAAAAAACGTTTTGAAATTAATAAATTACAACGTACGTCTACCGCGTGCTTATTGTGACGTCACCTGCGCAAGCCCGCAGAAATGTTCTTGAAACGCAGAAACAGGTTCCTGTAACACAAATTTATACTAAATGAATATATACTTAATTAAGCTACCGACGAAGGATCTGCAAAAGAAAAAGTATTAATAAAACTTATCTGTCCGCTATTCGCCGACTTTTTTCATTCCTTTTTTCCTTTCTCCCACGGAGGGTGACCACACTCTACTTGATGATCCCTTAACAAGGCAAAATCACCCTTATTAAACCTCGTTTTCTAATAGACTCAAAAAAACAAACAAAGCAAGCCACGTGCACTCGCCTTGGTTTAATCACATAATATAGTTATGAATAAAGTCAATAAGTGAAATACATTCGTTAATGAATGATTAGTAACACGAGGAAATTTAGTTAAGAATGAACCAAACACTATTTTTTTAAAGACACCAACGAAAACCACTTATTCAGTTGGTAACATTGGACACTCGATAAAACGTCTGTTCACAAGGAAAGACTGATCACTTCTGAAGAAAGGCTGATCACTGATCAGTATATATATATATATATATATATATACTGATCAGTGATCAGCCTTTCTTCAGAAGTGATCAGTCTTTCCTTGTGAACAGACGTTTTATCGAGTGTCCAATGTTACCAACTGAATAAGTGGTTTTCGTTGGTGTGTCTTTAAAAAAATAGTGTTTGGTTCATTCTTAACTAAATTTCCTCGTGTTACTAATCATTCATTAACGAATGTATTTCACTTATTGACTTTATTCATAACTATATTATGTGATTAAACCAAGGCGAGTGCACGTGGCTTGCTTTGTTTGTTTTTTTGAGTCTATTAGAAAACGAGGTTTAATAAGGGTGATTTTGCCTTGTTAAGGGATCATCAAGTAGGGTGTGGTCACCTCCGTGGGAGACTGACAGAATGCATGCAAAATTTCAGCTTGATTGTAGAAGGTGCCCCCGGGGAATTGAAGCTATCACTCCTCATCATTTGATAGCAGAAGCTGTATTAGTTTCTTTTTACGATGGAAATTGGAAGGGGGTGACAGGAAACGTGGAGGCCAGACTGCAGGCCCAACCCAGATCCGATCTAGCAAGAATGTATGAACATTTTTACAGTTGTGAAACTTATGAGACTTACCCGATATGCGTTCACGTTCCTCTAACATCGGTTTTTTTTTATATTTATTCTAGAAAACTCCTTTTCAATCAAAAGGAAGATTTTTAACAATCCAAAATGATGACCACAAAGGTGAATATCTTGATTTTCCAAGTCCCTTAACCAGAGTGGCCTTCTCTGATTCTGGAAAACGTTTTTGATGCTCTTCGCTTGGATGGAACCCCTTTCAACCACTTTTTCTCCAGAGTTATGACCATTCGACGCTTGATGGAAGAAGACACTTCCTCCGCATCAGCAAAGAATCTAAATCCGACGAGTTTCTCGCTCAGGTACTACAAAGGCTAAAGAAATATTTTGATGGCAGCTTCTGTGAATTGTGGAGAGGTAGCAGACTGGGAATCTAGTTTCTTCAAGAGTTGAAGATTATTAGCTGGTGCCGAGACGGAAAGAAGAGACGTGAACCACGTTCCCCCCCTCACCTCCTTTTCTATCGCAAAAAGAAAGATGATGTAGCTTTTGTTAATTTCTACTCTGTGACTTGAACAGTGGAAACTTCAAGAACCCGAGGGGTACCTATAAACCACCTTCAATCAAGCTGAAATTTTGCATTAAATCTTTGTCAGTCGAAGGGTAATAAAATTCGAAAAAAGGTTTCTGGGGGACCACCCTAATATATATATATATATGGTGTAGTGGTTAGCGTCGCTGACTACGAATCCATCGGCCCGGGATCGAGACCCAGTGACGGCAGCCGGCGCGCAGCAAAACCCAGCTGTTCATCCTTCCACACAATAAAGAAAGTGGTTGGTAGATAAATGGGTACCGTGGGTAGCCTAGTGGTTAAAACGCTGGGCTGCTGGTGGGGCGTGGTTCGGATTCCACGTTAAACTCTAGGTCTAAGGTGGAGTGAAAGGCTTGACCTTCGTCAGAATGAACAATTCGGGCAGAAGCATACCAAAGGTTATGAAAGGTATACAGGGTGTCTCAAAAGTCACTATCTATTTCGGTGACATTAGATGTTTTTTAAAAAAATGCTATGGTGGCATAAAGATATGTACTTCTGGTGCAAATTTGTGTATTTAAAAAAGTTAATTGGTTTATTTCGAATTTTGTGTAATTTATAAATTTATCTTGACATGCTTGAACAATTCCTCGAACCTCAACTTCTTACAGATGGCATTCTTGACACAGTAGTTTTTCAGCAGGATGGAGCACCGTGCCATTATGCAATAATTGTACGTGATTATCTTGACAGACGCTTCCCCGGTCGCTGGATTGGTCGTGGAGGAACACAACCATGGGCAGCACGTTCACCCGATTTAACACCATTAGATTTTTTCGCCTGGGGTTTCATTAAGTCTAAGGTGTACACTGGTAGAAGAATTAGTGATGTAGCCGAACTTCGAAATCGTATTACCGATGCAGTTCAGAAAATAACACCTCAAATGCTGGAAAGTGTGTTCCGGGAAACAACTTATCGCTTTGAGCTCTGTAGAGACACTGATGGTCGCCATGTGGAGACAGATAAATAAATAGCACTAATTCTTTGTGGCACTTACTTTGAAATAAATATATTTTTCAGGTCTTAAACCAGTTTTTCGTAATTCCCATTACACTGCCCAACACCAATTTTGCTGATTTAATTCTGACACCTGTTTTTAGGTAACTTTGGTGTGCTGATTTAAAAAATCACCTTAGTTTTTGCCTATCACGTCAGATTTTCGAGCAATCAAATACGGATATTTTGGAGATATCGCATTTTGGCAGGGTTTTGCCCAATTTTTTTTCTTTTCAAAAAATAAGTTTTTACATACTCAGAATCAGCATGGAAAAGTAAACAATTGTACAGGGAGTGAACTTTAATATACAATGGTAATATTGATACATAAAGTGATTAAAAGTGTTTAAATAAGCAAAAAATGAATCCATATTAAAGCAAGCACTGGACCAGTTTTCTTAACATTGTCTTTTTCTTGTTTTCTTACTGTTCAGTGCTGATAAATTTTCTCTTATAGGACTTCCTAGAATGAGAGATGTCAAGACAATCTCTTTGCAGGCTCCAGCAGTAGTCAGCCATCATATGGGTATCCCATCTTCCTTGGTATCGTTCTTCCATCACTTTGATATCTTGGTGGAACCTTTCACCTTGCTCTTCACTAACATCACCAAGATTTTCTGGAAATTTATCCAGATGACTGTTGAGATAGTGAACTTTAATGCTCATGTTGCAACCCAACTGCTGAAAGTTTACAAGTAAATCCTTTACAAGATCTTTATAATTTTCAGACTTTTTGGATCATGACGTCACGCTCACACCTGGGGAAATCACAGATACCCAAGATTTTAATATGTTGTACATGACCTTTAGATTTAATGCACAGATTTGCGTATTCCATAGATAAAATTTTAACAGCAAAACAGCTGTTAACAGGTCTCAAAAATCATCAATTTTGATAAGCGCCCTTCATGGATCACCCAAAATAGGCATATTGCATTGCACGAAAACCTGATGTGATGGACAAAATCTAAGGTGATTTTTGAAATCAGCACATCAATATTATCCAGAAACAGGTCTTAGAATTAAATCAGCAGCAATGTATTTTTTGTTGGGCAGTGTTATTTTTCAAAATAGATAGTGACTTTTGAGACACCCTGTATATATATATATATATATATATATATATATATACACACAGTAAATACTCGATGAGTCGGACTTCGATGAGTCGGACTTCGATGAGTCGGACTTCGATGAGTCGGACTTCGATGAGTCGGACTTCGATGAGTCGGACTTCGATGAGTCGGACTTCGATGAGTCGGACTTCGATGAGTCGGACTTCGATGAGTCGGACTTCGATGAGTCGGACTTCGATGAGTCGGACTTCGATGAGTCGGACTTCGATGAGTCGGACTTCGATGAGTCGGACTTCGATGAGTCGGACTTCGATGAGTCGGACTTCGATGAGTCGGACTTCGATGAGTCGGACTCGTCCTCTGTCAAGTGCCATTATTATTTTTCTTTTACTGTAAGTGAAGTGTTTTTTAATACTGTATTGTACAAAAAGGTAAACAATAAAATTTTTTGTGTTTCGCACTCAAAATAATTCCAGCAACGGTAAGTGAAACAAAGTTTTATCGTTTTTTAATGTTTATTTTGTTTATTTTGAACATTGTATTAGACTCTCACTAATCAAACTTAAAATGTTAGAGAGTATTTATGCCTCTTTAGGGGTAAATAGGGGGGTAATTAAGGTAATTCGCGATGAGTCGGACTTTTCAATGAGTCGGACTGGCTAGAGCCTTATATAGTCCAACTTATCGAGTGTTTACTGTGTGTATATATATATATATATATATATATATATAAACAAAACTACTTCCACCAGGATTCAAACCTGGGACTTCTTAAATACGAGTGCTACCACACTACAACAGGATGAAAGCTAACATAACCTGTCATACATTTAAACAACCGAAGAAACTCATAACTCTTTCGCGTACAGAGGCGTTTTACTTAGTAACCCTCCCGCAGTTACTAATGACCAGCATTTCATTGAAATATATTAATCAACCTTTTTTCCGAGAAAAAAGGTTTTTACAAAGCATTGTTCCGTCCATACACCCATTTAAGGTAGGATCGATCGGTGTTCGACCCTTCTGCAGTCTCATTCGGAGGATTTTTATGGTACCCATATGTCTACCAGCCAAAGGAGGGATGAACAACTGGTTGAGCTGCGTGCCGTCTGCCCGCACCAGAAATTGAACTCAGGTTAATAGATTCATAGTTAGCAATGCTAACAACTACACCACCAAGGCCACTTGTGTGTGTGTAATGCAAAAATACCCTCACCAGGATTCGAACCAAGTAACCACGCACTGAAAAGTAAAAATTACTACAACTTGGCGCATATTTCACCACCCGAGGGAATATATGACGCTTTCGCATTTGAAGGTGATTTCCGTACTGACCACTCTGCACTTGAGGTAATGATAGAATTTCACTCAAATCCCTGGAGTAGAGTGGTGGTGAGTACCCTCGCCTTCCACTCAAGAGCTACTGGGTTTGAATCCTGATGTGGGTATTACTGCATTATGCAAAATCACGCGTGTTCATAATTGATATTCGATCTACGCGTGTGTGTGTGTGTTTAAATAATGTAAACGAAGTCTTTTAATTGAACGTGATCCTTACACAATACACAGGTAAGCCCATAAAGGAAACAAAGAAATAGAGTAACGAAACGGAAGTAGCCGCTGCAAAAAGCGTACAAAATAATTGTATAAATTAGAAAAAATGAGAGTCGAGAGTGAATCTAAATGAACGTAACGGAAAGGTTTATCGATAAAGATTTTCATCGTCTTTCGAGAATTAAAGATCAGGTCGGAAATGAGTTTTCTAACCATGAAGAAAATGAAAAATAAATAAAGATTTGTATATTCTTCTGTTTTCGATTCCATACAGGTTGTCGAAACGGTGTGAAGAGCTTAGGTGTATTATTGTATGAAAATTGTGTTAAATGAATATTATTCTTTGTTCGCGGAAATCTTTAGTTTCAGGCACGCAAATGGAGTTTGAAACACCCTCATTCGATTGAGCTAAGTGAATGGATTTAGGGCGGTGGTAGATAGATAAATAGATACATATATGCAAACATATTGTACCTACACACACACACACACACACAAACGCGCGCGCGCGCGCGCGCGCGTACGTAACTAAAAAGTTAAATGAGAGGAAACAAAGTAAAAATAGAAAATTAACCCAAATAATTTTTGATAAAGAAAAGTAGACCCAAGTAACTAATTTTTATTTTGCCCAAAAGTGCGTAGAGCAAAGTAAAGAGAGAACGCTTCTACACTCTCGAGTTCGTCATTTTAAAATACCGCATCTAAAATGCCTTAAAGTAGTCCCCAGAAAGATATGTTCTCCTGTTAGGAGGACGAAATTGAAGTTCTTAAAGGAACTTCCTTCTATACCAGGTCCCTTTAGTAGAAAAGCAAAGCTAACACTATAGAGATACTAATAAAATAGAAATGATATTAATGGAAGAGAAAAATAATGTTCATAACATGTAATAAAAATGCATACAAAAATTACCAAATTCTCCCATGATGAACTATAAAAGAAGGCCAAAATATTAAAAAAAAAAGTACAACAATCCTGTCCTCGCAGTTTTGTTTGTCTCAGGAGTACTTGTATAACTGTTCTTGCAAGATAAATGTTAAGACTACAAGATACACAGGCTTCTGTTAGATTTCTAACGACTTCTGTTGGACGTGACATAAAATCGACACGTTATTGTGGGTTAGATTAAGTTAGGTTAGGTTAGCACAGGTTACGTTAATTTTTTAGAGTATCGATGTTATGTCTCGTTGACCAAATGGGTATAGGTCCGTTACAACCGCGAAAATGCAATGTTAAACATTTACCATCGAATATAAATGGTAATTCAATCATGTTCTGTTTACGTGAACCACTTAAAATTGTTACCAGAAAAATATGAATAGTTTAGGGACTCCATTACAAGGAGGAATCGAACCTATGGATTGGTTGGCAAAGAATTAACTAAACTTTATAGTTTAATTCTTGAAACCTTCTGTTTTGCTCTCGAATATACTGAAAACCAGTATTTCAATTATTATTTTCTACGCTCCGAGGAGTGTATATACACACACACACACACACACACACAACACATATATATATATATATATATATATATATATAGCGCATGAAAACGCATGGTTTCTGTATGAAACAAAAGTATTCTCACAAGAATTCAATCCCGGGAACACTCTTGTTCATGCGTGTTACTTCATCTATGGGACCCCAATGATATCCAGAAATCTGAATTAAATACTGCCATTACCTCGCGTGCGGGAGGGTTAACATCGTAAAACATTTCCGGACACGAAAGCGTTAAGTGCTTCCTCGATAATAATTTAAATCTACCACAAGTTGTATTAACTTTTTATCCCATCGTTGTTTGGTGGCAGCGCTCGCGATTCCTACTCACGAGGTCCCGGGTTTATATATATATATATATATATATATATATATATATATATTATATATATATATATATATTATATATATATATATATATATATATATATACTTGGTAAAATTTCGAAAATAAAATATATCCAATATTTGGTTTTCCAACTTCGAATACCATAAATCATGTAGAAAAATTCCCTAATATATTTAAACGTACACTGAAAAATCAAATCAGAATTCATAATGTAGGTCCTGAATATGGAAATCACCAACTGAAGTCTATTCGTTAAACGAAGCAGGGTATTTTTTTTCTTTTTTATTCTTTTGTTTTAGTTTGGGCATAAAATTAAATTCCATTTCATAAAATTCAGGATACAAATGTCATCTTTTTTTTAATTAATGTAAAGTGTTCTATTTAAATGCTTTACTAAGTTAATATTCTTTGTAGAGGAAAGAAGTTTTGTATATTTTTTTCCAAAAAGAGGTGTGTGTGTGTGTGTGTGAGCGCGCACTCGCACTTCCGCAGAAGCGAGGTACCGACTTTTTAAAATCCCAATAACTTAAACAAACCTAATTTAACATGACAGCCTTTAGTGCCCTCGAACAGAGAAGGGCGTGAGAAGTGTTTCGGACGTAACTGAGGGCTCGTAGGGTGGTTTCTGTCAAATCATTAAATAATGAGGTACTCTCTAACCTAGTCTAACGCAGCCTAACTAAACATAACCTAACCTAGTCACAACTAACATATCTCTTTTAGAGAATAAAAATATTTCTAAATTTTTTAATGCTCCGCGGTATCAAAAGTGCTACCTCACAAAACATTATCCCACTACATCGTTGAAATATCACACACTCGACCACACTTATTCCGAATTGCACACACACACACACACACACAAATCTGTATTTTAAGAATAGCCAGATCTCTTCCCAGCCGTAAATGGCTGATTCATAAAATGTTTATACAAATGTTTCTCAAGCAGGGATCCGGAAAGGAAGTATATCTCTTTATCAATGACAAGCAAGGTCATCATAATGGTGAGCAGGGTTCACTAACACATCAAAGAAGTATTTTTCCCCTAACTTTAGCACCATTGCCAAGGTCAGACAACTTTGCGTGGATCAGAAACAAGTGCGTGGATGTCGTATGAGTCCATCAGGGATTTCTCTACACCCTCCCTAAGCGGATGTCACCCCCCTGAACTTTTTCATCACCCCCCCCCCCTTGGGTTCTACTCAATCTCTAGGTAACATTTGGCCTACGTCGTAGCCACTGTCGTAACACCGCTTCCCGTTGATCAGCGAAGTTAAGCGACATTGGGTCGGATAGTAGTTGGATGGAAGGCCGTCCGCTGCGTCCAGACTATGTAGCGACCCGTGGTTCGGATCCCACGTAAAGCTGTAGGTCCCATCCGTCATATGAACTTAGATGTTGCGAAGGAGGTTAAACAAAAAACAATAATAAACTTTCAGTTCTACAGATGCCTGTCTTATAAACCACCGACAGTTGACCGGAGTGAGGTACTACCAGCAATGGGGCTGTCATGTGATCAGGACGGAATAGAGAATTTGAACATGAAGTGGAATATAATATGACGAATGAATGAAGAATTTGACTTCAGCTTCTTTTTTATCATAACTAGTGGCTCGACTTGATCTTTGTACCATGCTTTCTGGAATAAAATAAAGGGAATTAATTTCTTGCAACTCCCTGTCGCAACAGCTATAATTCAGCGTTCTTTTTCATCATTGAATAGAATGTTGTTTTGAAAGAAGTTACCCTCTGCCTAATCATGTGAATGAACTAATAAGCATATTGATTGAAGAGGTGGAATTACCGAACACACGGGAAGCCACCAAAGATAAACGCACTGCTTTCGAGAAGTTCATTGACAGAGTTGTGCAAAGTTATAGGAAGCCAAGAAGGATGTAAATGTAGCGCTTCACAGAAAGCCTGAGCAGTCAACTTTAATTTACGTGCTGATTTTAAAACACGAATTATATCTCATAAAATGGTCGTGAAACATTTTTTGGTTTTACTATAGTACCATACAGCCCACCTTCGCCCCTCACTCTCTCACTCCTGGGCCCTTACCCACCTCATAATTCGAACACCCCTTCTAATTTCAATTCCTGGAGAAAACACTGGAGTCCATTCTTCGATCTGCTTCAGCGTCATAGCCAAATGAAACTTTCTGGAGGACCTAAGGTAGCACCACAAATAGGCTCCCTTTTGTGTACTGTTCACGAGCATTACAGTTACACTTCCCCATATAATCTGTAACTTTTATCGTGCATTAAAACAAAGAAACGTTTACATAAAACTATTCCAGTTTTATTTGTTTCCATTTCATTAGTAATTCAGAAGTGTTTCAAGTCTTAAATCTCCCGCTCTCAAGGTGACAGTAGCATTTAATTCAGATATCTCTGGTATTGCACTGGGGTCCGTAGATGAATTAACACGCATGAGCACAAGTAATTTTTGTAGGAAACAAAAATACCCCCACCAAGATTCGAACCCAAAACCTACTGAGTAGGAGTTGTGAGCGCTACCACCACTTCTGGACACGAAGGCGTTAAATTTTACCCCCTCACAGACATACATAAAAAGTAGTCCCATACATCAGTTTATATAAGGTTGTTTTTTATTTATTTATTTCATAACATTATAATGATTTTCTGTATACTATAGTATATACGCTGTATATGAAAAGTCCCCAGAACAGAACGTGTATGGCTGTGCTAGTGACATGATCATATATAATATTGACATGTTCAAAGCATTTTAAGAAGTCCCATGGGTTAACGAAAACAACTGCACACAACCTTTACACAATTCCTTACATATACTTGGTATATATATATATATATATATTTACTTTTATTCTTTCATCTGCTTACTTTGTTGGGGCTTCTGCGGTCTGGAAATTCCTGGAAATTCAAAGATCGCTTGTCTCGGAAAAGCCGTTAGATGTCACTTCGGTAAAATAGTATTTGCCGAATAAATGTGTTAACTTTTTATCTTGCAATAAATTTGAAATGCGAGGCAGAAAGAGGTCTGCGTATATGCACTGCGTACAACACACACACACAACACACACACCACACACACACACACGGATTATGTGGAGAAAAAAAACATAAATTTGGGAGAGATGAAAATATTTTTATGGACTATTACAAATTAATTTAGTTATCGTTAAAATATAAAGTGAAATAATAATGAAAAAAACATTAGAAAAATTATAAGTTATCGTACAAACTTTTTCTTAACATTTTTACTACCAAAATTACTATATAACAATTAGTATTTATTGTTTATAAATGTTTAAAGGAATTACTTAAACAAGATTAAAAAGCGAGATAATGATGGGTTAGAGAAGTGTATTAGTAGACAGTTATGCTTTCTATTCCTTCTGCTCTTATCTCGTTTAAGATTGGCAGGTTTTGCCCTTTCGTTCTGAGAGGTGTCGCCGGACAGACGATGACATCTATTACCATATTTTATAGGAAACCTGATAACCTCGTGGGGTTAACAGTAGGCCTCGCGTTTCGGATCTATAAAATTATAAGGGAAGTTTGCTTTCAAAATTTGGAAAATTGGTCGATGACGTTTGGTTAAGGGTTGGGACCTATAGACATTTCGTTGACGGCGCAGTCTATCGACACTAATAAATTAGCTTAACCTAACAATCTGTACTAACACGACTTAAATTAACCCAACCCTGAAAACTTGTCGATAAAGTGTCACGTCGAAAAAATGTCTTTAGTCCGAAGAGGCGTGGGGGGTGGGTGGGGGGGCTCCTTTCTCTCTCTTCTGCGTTCTCCTTTCTCCTACTGCCATGCACTTTCATTTGCTTTCTCTTTCATTCTTGTGATGTCTACCAATATCGACGAAAAAGAGAGAGAGAGAGAGAGAGAGTTACAAGGAGTTACAAGGAAAAGAAGTACCTCAAAAGGCCTTGCGGCCCATACCGAGGAGGTACCAATGGCAACGGGTGCCAGGGAAAATTTTGTCTTTCAACTATGCTAGCAGTAGTAGAAAACTGGATAGAAAAGTAGAAGGCTCTCTCCCCACCCTCCGCTCCCTCCCTGCCAGAGGCAGGTACGGAAGAGAGAGAGAGAGAGAGAGAGAGAGAGAGAGAGAGAGAGAGAGAGAGAGAGAGAGAGAGAGAGAGAGAGAGAGAGAGAGAGAGAGAGAGAGAGGAGAGAGAGAGAGAGAGAGAGATTACCCTCTCTAAATTTACATCTTGAGGATATGCTCTCTTATTTCTTGGTATTTACGAGTGTGTTTCAAAAGGTAACGACATTTTCCATAACCATCCATGTGAATCTGTACAGGTCAATTTGCATATTGTGCGCAGAGACTGATAGATGTTATATAGAATTATCCATTTAGTTCAAGTGAATGTCACTTATGGCATTAGTGAACTCCGCTTCAATATAATGAGTATGCTTTTCGTGTGCACTAACGAAGAACAAATAGAGACACGAAAGAGTACATAAATTTCGAAAAGGGGAATATTGTTGGAAAATTATGCTAATATATGATAATATACTTTATATTGACTTTTTTTTTATTATTCTCTTGTTGAATTACCCTCGTGTACATTTGTGAAGGTACAGAACTTTCCCTAGGTTTTAAAATGAACAGATAGAGCTGATCGTTAAATTTAAGTTTCTGGGGGGCTTCGGGGTTTGAAGCAAGAATTACTGTAGGAGACTCTTAGGCTGGCTAACCGTAAGGTGAAAAACTATACGAAATGTAATATATTATAGGCAAGAATCCTGAGTCCCTTTTTGTATGTTGTACTGACCTTTTTCAAATCCGCTTAAATGGATATTTTCGTTTATCAGATACGATTAAGCGGATTATATATATATATATATATCTTATTTATTCTTGAGCATTTTTCGAATGAAAACCGAATTATATTTGTGAATTCGGTGTTTCTTGTCACGATTAAAATAATTAGGATTTATACACGAGATATTTGGGGAAAATCCAAGATACGAAACCAATTACATTATTCGTGGTAAATGTACTTCCATTCACCCAAAAATAGAACGAATACGCAAACCTGTCTGAACGAGGTAGCGCATGTTAACCTGCGAGAGAGTTTTTCTTAATTTGAACTCTAGTTCTGGATGATCAATACGTTTCTCTGTCTTCTATGTCAGAATGTTTATCGAAGTTTTGTAGGGGCTTCAAATTTAAAACTTGTCAGTTAAAATATGATAAATGGACGAAATGCCAGTTAAATTCAAACCAAGTAAACATTGTTTTTATGTTAACATACGATTAGATGATAATTACGACTCAACACTAAATACAATATGCAGTTTCAGTCTTACATGGGTGGAATTCGAACCTCTGTCTCTGAAGCTGTCATTTTTATGGTCCATGGCTTTATCCGCGCTGATGACTGAACGGAGGGAAAACGAACTTTTTTATACTCTTTTGGATTCTTTTTAGACTTGCCTTAATCCGGGTTTATTCCTTTATAATGGAATGGCCGAAAGATCATTTAAAAATGATCAGGAAATATTGCGAATTGTAAATTTATTTAAAAAAAAAATTAGATATTTGCCGAATATTGCTCTGCCGTGGCTGGGTTTTTAATGTAATGAATTTTTGTATTGTATTTACATGATTTTTATTTACTTACGAGCTTTAACGGTTCTTCTAAACTGAATTTAGTTTAACTGCATGGACTGACTGTTGGCTCGGCTAACGGGTGTCTCGTTATATCTGATGGAGGAGAGACGGAAAACCGCAAGATTATATACGATTTTATCCAGTTAATCTTTTGAAACACGGTGATTAAAGGTGGGGCCAGTTTGCCCAATTATTAAGATGAATATGGCATTGAAAGAGAGAGTGAGAGATCTAGTCGGCAATTAACGGAATTTACATTAAAGCAACACTATGAAACACAAGGCATCTTACAATCACGAATCTCAACGAAAATCTGTTTTAAAATGAGGTGCAGGGTTGGCAACTGTAAATTTTTAAACTAACTACTATCTGAGCATACCAACTGTGATTTTAGAACTAATTTATCTTTTTTGGCAGTTAATATAAAACAAGTTTTTAATTAACAATCACGTCGAAGTGCATTAATTAACAATCGCGTTAATTCCATTTATGGAATGAAATTAAGACGTTTAACTCAGTCAAGAAAATCAAGATTTTATCGAGAAATGCAATATTTACTGACTATAAAAAGTATATCAAAGCTATCTTCGTGAAAAAAAAAAAAAAAAAAAAAAAAAAATATATATATATATATATATATATATATATGTGTGTGTGTGTGTGTGTGTGTGTGTGTGTGTGTGTGTGTGTGAGGTGGAGAGCAAAAGAAACCAACTCTATACTTCACCAGGCCAACTCGAGAGGAGGGTCGACAAGCTTGACCTTCGTGAAGTGAGGAATCGTCGCACGGAACATTTGAAAGGTTGAAAGGAAAGGTATAAACGAAAGTATATAATGGTAACATTTAACTCGTATAAAGTAGTCTATTATTGGCAAAATGAAAGGACAATCATTAATAAAATAATACAGTAATTTTAATAGCATTCACCATATTTTTTTATTTCCTCATAAATTAATTTAAGTTCGACTAAGCACAAATTTTATCAAGGTAGAATTTATTAAATTCACGCCTTTATTTCGCGTCAGGTAAATTTCCCATTTTAATGCATCTTCGAAAATTATCATACTAATTAAATCTCGTAACATTTTCCTTAACTCCGAATGTTTACATGGCTTAGAAACGATAACTTGCTTATTATTTAATGCTTTTGTCAGAAACTTTTCCCCTCGGGTGAACCCCTTCTTATATATTTCAATCTTCTATGCGAGACTCACGCATGCAGTAGATGTTGTTGGTCTTTCAGAGTCGTGCTTGTCTTTAAACGCATCTTAACTGCAAGCATTTTGTCAACGTTGCTCCATCAAAACCTATTTTTCTTTCTATTGTAAGTACCTTTTATTAACTCTCTTCTATCTCTGAAAGAAGTCTAGTCTGTCTAACATAATTCGTAGTAGCTTCGAACCTTTTGCTGAACGTATGTATAAAAATGCACCAAATTTTATGTATTAAGTAAATATGACAGTGCAGAGTAACAAAGCGAAAGAAGAGTGGCTTATCTGTTACTGATGATGTTATCGCGGATGATGGTTGCACTTTGCTCTTCTAATGTTCAATTTATGCTGCCATACCAATAAGATACGGCATCTGTGCTTTTAAAATCAGAAAACAATTCGCGTACACCAGATGCATCGTTTAGGCTTGCTCTCTTCGCTATGACCATATAAAGAGAAAATCCTTCTATCACACTAAAAAGTAATTCTTTTTTTAATTAAAACTGACTCAGATCCTATATTTTATATTCTGCAATGCACCGAGTTTAGAAAATGTTGTAATGTAGCTGGGACTGTTGATTTCCCATACTTTATTTGTCAGAATCTCCTAAATTTTTGTCCTTTATAAACAAAAGATATAATTTCTCTCACGCATCACTGAGCTAAACACACACACACACACACACACTTTTTGTTAGCAAATCGGGACCTCACTTTTATAGATAAATAAAATGAATGAATAAATCTAACCTAACATAACCCAACCCTAACAAGGATGTGTAACAAAGGAAGTCCACCTGATATGTAACCTGTAGTTCTCGTACTCAAATAAATTTTTAGTCATAAATTATAAATGGCTTTGAGTTTCTTATTCATAGCAATTAACTTAAAGTGGCCTATATTTTCAACAGACAAAAGATGTTTATTTTTCCTACAGGGAATACCCCTCTTTCATAAATATTTTGGATCACCTGAAGATCAGGGCCCCCAGCCTTCTTTAGTTAGCCTTATAAGGCTAACTAACGAAAATATCACGACTTAACCTAACCATCGTCAAGGGCGTACAGTTGACCTAACGATTGGTTAGGTTAAGTCGTGATATTTTCGTTAGTTAACCTTATAAGGCTAGCTAACGAAGGCTGGGGGCCTTAATCTTCAGGTGATCCAATATTTTCAAAGAACTTGAACAGCCGGTATAGTCCCAAACATTTAGAAAAGGCGTACGCACCTGTATTTATCGGATTGAATACAAAGTCCCAGTTTGGAATAAAGTTGTACTAACAGAGGCCCGCAAAACATTTGCGGTCAAATTAGTATCTTTACCAAGGCATCCCGAGAGCAATGCAGCAGAATTATCAAGACGCTATAGCAATTGTAAGAAAATTTGGGAAACCGAATCTATTTATTACGTTTACTCGCAATCCAAGATGGACTGAAATCGCTGAAAGCATTGAAGTTTATTAAAGACCAGAACATAGGTCAAATATTGTTGCAAGAGTTTTTCATGTGAAACTAAAAGAGCTGCTTCATGATTTAATAATAAAACACATACTCGGGAAGCCAAGTGCAATTTTGTATGTCGTTCATGCACCTTCAAATTTCAGCTGGCGGGACCCGCCAAAAATTGACGGGTTGAAGTTTCCCACATGCCCCACACCACCAGCACACTTTCCACACCACCTTTACAAACCCCACACACCCTCCCTACAAAAAATGACAGGTTGGAGTTTTCCACATTCCCCACACCCTCCACGCAAAAAAAATGACGAGTTGGAGTTTCTCATATGTCCCACACCTCCCTCAGTCTAAAGAGACCAAAGGAACATTTTTTCTTCTATGAACTTTTTCTCTATCTGGCTTCGTTTAAAAGTTGCGCATGCGCGCACGCGTGGCGAACGAAAAAACGTAAATATCCTTAGGATCCTCCCAGAACAGAGACGGTGTAAGGATAAGTGCTCTACGTTGACACAAGAACAGAAACTGCGTATTATTATTACACACACACACACACACACGCATGTGCGCATGCGCACCCACACAACATTTAGGTATATATTATTATTACTTCGTATAAAGATTCAATTAATCTCACTAAACAAATGCATATAAATTATATTCTAACTCAGATTTTCCCAACGCATAAAATAGATTAATCTATCGAAATATCGGAAGTGTCATAATAATAAAGTAATTAAAAATGAGTAAAACCACCAAACAAATGAAGGTACCATTATCTGCTTAGAAACAGAATAACGAACTACTTCGGAAAAAATTAATAATTTATAAAGCCATACGTTTCAAATCTATACTGCTGTGAATTATTCTACATTCGAGCTCACACACGCACACACTCACACACACACACTATACACACACACACATGTGTGTGTGTGTGTGTGTGTGCATCTCTGCACAAAGAGGTGCCGACTTTTTCAAAATCATATACAGTGGAAGCCACTTATAAGGACCACTTTGGGACTTATAAAATATGAACTTTTTATCCGGATGTCCCTTTTACCGGAGAATATCTTTCAGAAAAAATACTTTAAAAGAAGGATAATTAAAGCCTGTTTCCTTTGTATCATTTTATTATGGACATTTAATTACAAAATATATAAAATTAAGGATAAGAATGCTTAAAAAGAAGAATTATTTGACTTTAAAAAAATGATGCAATTTTGGCCTGTTTCTTCTTGGCAACTGCAGTGATTGAATATAATTTGTGAATATAATTTTTTTACTTCGTTTAAATTTGACTTTACCTCCTCCTCCTCCTCCTCCTCCTCCTCCTCCTCCTTCCTCCTCCTTCCTCCTCGTGGCATTTTTTAGTATAATCATCGATAATTTCACATGTCTGCGCCGCTGAAGCTAATTTACAACGCTGTTGTAGGTCTTTATTTGATGTATGCTCAGGAAAAAATTATATTCTCTATCCCCCTTCAGTGTTTTCACTTCGTATTTTAGCTTTCGCGAAATAATTTATGATAGTTGAAGTTTTAACGCGACTCCATGCTCTTGCTCCAAAATGAATGACATCCAGCATAGTAACGACTTTAACAATTTGTTTTGGCTCCATCTGTTAATTTGAATAAAAAAAATCTTGACAAGTTTCTCGAGTGGACAGCCCATATCAGTAGTAACAAATCATTAAAGCCAGATTTTTAAATACTTAATTTGGAAAAACTGTACTCAGAATAGACCGTTTATCCGGATGTTTGTGTACTTTATATCCGACGAAAAAATAGTGATTTTGAATCAGGAATTAGAAAAATAGTTTTAAAAAGCGATTGTGCCTTATAAACGTGGACCTCATATGGGGATTCGATTGTGTTTAAAAAACTAATTAACCAAACCTAACTTAACCTAACCTAACCTAACCTTAGTGCCATCGAACCGAAAACTATAAAATTGGAAACGTTCCGTTTAAAAATGCTAATCTTCGTTTAGACGTCTTTCCAAGGAGAGGCAAACGGTCAGTAACCGATCCATTCTGCACTGAGTTTTCCATTTCGGAGAGTAAACACTGATGAAGAAGTGAATGGTTTTCTGCTTTAGCGCTCAAGGAGATCTTCTGAAACTGAATAAAATCGTCTGGCATTAGCCAGAATAAAATCAGTGAAGTGACACTGGGTACGAAAAAGTTAATGGTATCTCTTATGTTCACATTACGATAAATATTGCAATTACGAAAGAATTTTCCTTTTCTTCTACCTTCATTATCTTGTGTGGTGATAATAATAAAAATAATAATAATAACTCCAAACATACTCGTGCATATATATATATATATATATATATATATATATACATACACACATACATACACAGCCGACCAGAAAGCTTATTTCTCTAAAATGAAGGGGGTGATTGTACTCTGTCATTGCCCGAGCAATGACTGGATAAACGGCCAACTCAACCCAACCTAGGAATCAATAGGGAACGACCAGAGCCTCCCGTAATCACTAAGCTACCTGTCGCCCTATATATATATATATATATATATATACTACATACATACATACATACATACACTTGCCAAAAATAAACACACTAACTAGTCGATAGAGTAATGTTTATTGACCAATATTTTATTAGAAAGGCAAATTTAATGCTTTATTGATTTCCCTTTTGCTTTGATATTCAGCGTATTAATGTGTCGAGGCATCGTTTGAATGAATTTTGGTATTTGCTCCTAATGAATTGGAACTCGGTTCTCTTTCAACACATGTCGCAAAGTTTCCAGTAAGGTAGATTATTTGGGTATGTTTTTACTGTACGATCAAGAAAATCCCATACATGTTGCATAGAGTTTGTATGAGGCGACTGACCAGGTCATGGAAGTCCCTGAATACCCTATTTGTCGTACCACGCTCGCGCTGAAAGAGTAGTGCGAGCTGGAGCTACGCCCTCCATAAAAATGCAGGTGATCTCCGACGGAACGGGGCATCCAGCATCTTCTATGAGAAACTTAAAAGCGTATAAAGAAAAATATGAAGTTAATGAGTTTGAAAACAGTGAAGAGTACGTTAAAGAACCTTTTTTTATGCAGAAAGGAGGGGCCAAGGGCGAGCGCCCCCCAAAATGCTCCCTCCATAGAAGGAGAGAGAGCCGAAATCAAGGTCTCCGAGGCTCAACGATGCCATTTTTTTTAATATAAATTTTGAAAAGATGGTATAGTGTTTAAGATGCATGAATGTAAGTGAGGAATAGAGGGTAAAGTGTGTGTTTGAGGGCATGCTGGATTGCTCACAGTGTAGATGAGACACGGTAAAAGATCAGCCAAGAATGACAGTGACAGGAAAACGGGAATTCCAGCACTCCCTCTCTCCTGCCTAACGTCCCCCCCCCGTGGGGTGCTTCCATGGTCGATTTGTGTCTACAATCTCCTCTTCAGTCTACACCTACCATACATTGCTGGGATTATGTGGTATGAATTAGTATTGATAGAATTGTAAAAGAGTATAGTCGTGAATGTGCGGGTGCGAGGAGTGAGATGGAAGTATATTACTGATAAATGCATAAAAACTTCTAAGCTGTTATCTCCATGGCTATAAAGTAGATTGAAAACGATTTGTAAGAGATTGAGATAATGGGTTTAGTTTGAAATGACGTGTTACTTGAGATATGTTCTCTCTGATCCTTTTAATGATTGATAAAGCTTATCATACTAAACTTTTAGCGTTGAATTAGCACTCTGAAAAAATATGGGGCACCTTACTAATCAATGTTAAAATTCTATTGCGAGTATGAACTTTAAAAACATTTTCGGAATAATTATAGGGGTACACTGCAAAAAATTAAATGTATCACGCATATTCACTGAATGAAGGATGCCAACTTGTCTTCAACGCAAATCTGTATCCTTGTACTGTATCTCGGTAATTCTTAAGATTCGAGGCAGAAATGAGAGGAGCATTGTGTATCTCCAGTAAAGTCTTGAAAACTGTATTGAAAATACACAATGCGCCTCTGATATAAAGAACTGAAATATCACGAAGGAACTTACAACGCTTACCATCAGAAACTATTATTAACTTTTTCACTGCTGGTAGCTCGTATACAGTTAAAAAAAAAATTAGGTTCACTACTGCTGGCCCGTATACAGTCAATAAATTTTTAATATCCCGCGCCCACCAAAAAAGGTGCCAAATAGTTGTGCCATACGTTAGTTCTTATATTTATTGTCTGTGCAATGAGGAATCAGCGCAAATACAAATACAAATTACACCAAACAGCAACAGACCGTCTGGTCCCTACGAGGCTGTCTGTTTCAGAAGGAAGGTTAAAAGAAGTAAAAAAATTTAAAGAGAAGTGAAAGTTTTAAAACAAAGCAGAGTAAAGAGGTTGAAAGGAAGGAAAGTCTTTTAAAGATAAAGTGAAAATTTTAAAGTACAAAGGAGGGAATCCGAGTGAAATGATAGACTATATAGTCTATAGCGTACGTGAGTCAGTGCGGTCACCCCGCCCACTCATTGACACGCGCAATTTCAACACCTCTCAGCATACATAATTTCTTACTCTATTGATTATTACATTTTCTTGTTCATGGATAAATATTTTATTCAGTGATACAGTGAAAATAATATTTCTCGATTTTTCGAAAATGCTCCGCACAGGCAGTGAATGTTGGGCCATAAGCATGTTGCAGTGAATGGGTTAAAACTTAAAACTGCAGTGTTTGCAAATTTAATTTAAAGTAATGTAAAGCCACGGAATAATAAATGGTACTTGTGGGTTATCTGTCGCCGCTTTTTAATATACCTATTGGTTATCTGTTTCCACTTTTTACTTGTGGGTCATTTATTTTTTAGTTAGGTTAGGTTAGGTTAGGTTAGGTTAGGTTAGTGTGTGGTTAGGTTAGGTTAGCCAACCTAGAGCAAACCAAGAATAGTGGTTGAGATCGATGAGAGCCTGTTCACGAGGCGTAAAAACAATGCCGGACGCATTTTACCACAACACTGGATGTTCGGAGGAATTTGCCGTGAAACAAACGACTGCTTCATCGTTCAAGTTCCCAACCGCTCTGCTGCAACTCTCTTGGCTGCCATTGTGGAAAACATCGCCGAAGGTTCCATTATCTACTCCGACAGCTGGCGAGGATATAAGACCACCGACCTCCAGGAGGCTGGCTTCCAACATTTCAAGGTTAATCATCGATACAATTTCGTTGATGCAGATACCGGAGTCCACACTCAAAATATCGAACGCTTGTGGGGATCAGCAAAGTGGAGGAACAAGCGTCACCGAGGAACGGCCGACACCATCTTAAGACCTACCTGGCCGAGTTCATGTGGAGGAGCAAGCTACCCGCTAGTGTCGACCCATTCGACGGCATCCTGGAGGCCATCGCCGCGTTCATGCCACCCGAATAATATGATTAATGTTTGTTATTTTGAGAAATAAAAATAATTTAAGAAAAAAATAGTATATTTTTGTAAAATGGCAAACATGATAACACACATCTGTATTTGTGAAAAAGTTGGAAAATTAAATTAAAAAGTGGCGACAGATAACCCACAAGTACCTAATAAATTTGCCATCATTTTGATCAGGAACGTTCGCGACTGATTGTGCGAGTGTTGAAACTTTAAACCATAAACCAAATCTTAAACTAAAAGAGTTAAAGTTTTACGAACAAAGTAGTATTCAAAATTACCAGGCTCAGTTTTGTCAAAATTGAACTAAATAAATGATATTACTTTAAAATAGATTTGGTTTAGATTAAACACATATAAAATTATATTTACTTGGAATTAAATATTTTCATATTTACCAAGTGAAATCAAGTCCAGCTCTTGATTTTTGAATGCTTCTGACATTAACAAAATCTTCAAGTCGTTATAACGGACACCAAATGTGGCGATAAATTTTAAGGTGCCTAAAATGATTTAACCAATATTATATTTGGTGGAGAAACTACTATTTCGAGGAAGAAGTTCTACAGTATATAGGAGAACCTGAAAGTGGTTTGGTGCTCGTTTCACACATTACAGGTGTAGGCTCGACAGTTACAACGTGAGGTTAAACCCATTTCAGATTAATGAAACACCAGAATAAAATTGCCATGGATCTGTAAGAAAATTGAAGACACTGAGGTCGGGGTTTCGAATCCAGATTATGCAGGTAATAATAATACAGGTCACCCTCGCTTTATGCGGGGGTTGCGTTCCAAAAAAAGTTCGCATAAGGCGATTTCCCATAAAACGAGCCATTTATTACGTGTATTTAGCAGGGATGCGTTCCAGGACCTCTCGTGAACCCCACCCCCCACCACCACCAAAAAAAAAACCTTTCTAACACTCTTTCATAACAAATCCAATGAAAAATCACCTAATAAAATAAAACACTCATTTGACATTATATAAAAAAAAACCATAAAAGAAAATAATAACAGCTTCTAAGAGGTTAGGTGTGCTGCACCGCCTCCGCAGTTTCTTCACCCCGGCTCAGTTGCTGTCTCTGTACAGGGGTTTGTCCGCCCCTGCATGGAGTATGCTTCTCATGTATGGTGTGGCTCAACCCACACAGCCTTACTTGACCAGGTGGAATCAAAGTCTTTTCGTCTCATCAATTCCCCACCACTTACTGAATGTCTTCAATCTCTCTCTCTTCGCCGCAATCTTGCCTCACTCTCTCTTTACTATCGCTATTATAACGGACACCGCTCTTCTGAACTCCCTAACTCCATGCATCCTCCTTTGAAGAAAACATGCAGCACCAGACTTTCAACACTTTCTCATTCCTTTTCTGTCCAACTCTCTAACGCAAGAGTTAATCGGTATTTTCAATCTTTCATCTACTCAAACTCTGGAACAATCTTCCTCGATCTACCTTTCCCCCTGTCTATGACCTCCACTCTTTCAAACGCAGAGTGTCTAGCATATCTAATTTTAGTGTGCGGTGACAAACAATTTGCGCACTAATAATTTCAATTTGTGCAGTGATAAATTGAAAATCTGTGCAGTGATTAGTACAGTACATTAGGTTCTATATCGGATATAGAACCTAATTTATCACTGCACAGATTTCAATTTATCACTGCACACATTGAAATTATTACTGCGCAAATTGGTTATCATTGCACACTAAAATTAGGTATGGTGTCTAGGCATCTCCAAAACCCTGGACCTTGATTTTGGCTCTCCTCTTCTATTGGTGGGGGAGGGGGCGCTTTTGCGGGCATTCGCCCTTGGCCGCTCCTTCCTGCATAAAAAAAGGTATTTACTTGAATATTCATTGCACTAAACACAACAATAATGGCAAATCCACACACTACAAGATGAGAGCGAGTAGCGTAAGTCCGCACACACCAATGTAACAATGATCAATGCGACACTGAATGAGGGAGACTGAGGAAGCGACTTTAGTCTAGGTATTTTACCCTAAAATAGAAGCCCTGGGAAGCGTGCGCGCTGCGTCAACGCTCCACCCTCACCAACTGTATAGCGGAGTCGCACGCTCCTGCATTGGTCGTACAAGCTTCGCACATCCAATCCGGCCAGTCGCATAAATGCAATTTTTCTCGCACAAAGCGAGAGAGTGGTAGAAGTAGGGTCGTCGCATAATAGCGAAATCGCATTAAGAGAAGTCGTATAAAGCGAGGGCGACCTAATTCAGAAGTTACAGCAACGGGCTTCATTAGTTGACCTGAGGGCTGTAATAGTGTCTGTCCCTTCTGACTAATTAATTATTATTGTTATTATTATTATTATTATTATTATTATAGGTTTTGTCAACATTTAAAAGAATTAATAGACCTATATGTCACACAATGGGCAGCTCACCTTATTTTAAGACATGCATTGGAGAAGGCCAGATCATGGAAAACTAACGAGCAATTCCTGAAACTTGCAGTATCAAGGGGATACTGAAGAATTAGCTTGTGAAGTTTTGGCCCCAAGACAATACTAATTTTCAAAGATGTAGAGGTCAAGGGTATGACAACGCTTTAAATATGTTTGGAGCCTAGCCTGTGATCTTCAGCAAGAACAAGTAAAAACTGTACTCGCAACTTTTACGTGAGTCGGGTAAGTGCTGTCGAGCCAGACGGAGTTATTATAAAAATGTGCAAAAGCTTTACAACCTATTCTCATCCACCCGTCCTTGACCGATGAAAAATATGAAGAAGCAACTGTCGCGGCATTTCACAACTTCCCTCCAAAACTAAAGTCCTTCAGAATGCGGACTAGAGAAAAGAGGATTTTAGGCAGCTAAAGGTCTTAATACAGGAGATTTCAGACTAACGGGAGTCGCGGTCCGAGATAGACCAGGAAGACAAGCTCATAGAAGGGCAGAAAAACCAGCTCAAAGGAAGGTCGATAGTCAAGAGAAGAACGTTTGGAAATGATGAACCCAACAACACAGAGAATATACGAGTATATCTTGAGATTAAAATATATTTGGTGGCTCCGGTTGAGAGATCCATTCAAGGCTGCGTTTAACCATTTAAGGAGAAACCCCTTAAATCTACGCTGGACCATGTAGCGGAAATGCCGTATAGGACCTATGTCTCCTTAAACGGTTAACCCTTTACTGCATAAACGGACGAATTTGTAACCTATCAAATACACGCATTCATAACTTAACCCTACAAAAAATTCATGCGGTAAAGGGTTAAATAATGTTAGTTATTTTTGTTAATTTGGAACTCTTCTGGTTTAGAAGGCACACAGAATCAAGAGGCTAAGGATCCAGCTAAGCAGTATCACAAAACACCTTTTTAGGATGACGTACCACTTTTTGCCACCGTGCCTTTCTAAGTGCCACCATTAAGGAAGGTGCATGTACCACCTAACCAAAACCGTAAGGAGGGGACTGTGTAGCCAATTTTTAGTTTTCAGCCTTATCTAAAAAGTTATATTTATTCATCAACGTTTGTACTGAATCAAAATCTTGAATTTGGCTTTGCAGGTTATCATTAAATAATTTGAAATCTACCTGAACGGCAAATTAGATAACATGCAAACCAGCAGTTGGAAAACTTGCCGGTTATTCACCTACAACTAATATTACTTTTGAAAAGATCATCACGAAAGTAACCATCAATTAGCAAGCTCATATTTATAATCGGGCCAGAAATTCCGTCACTTTATGAAAATGCAGAATGATGTATTCTACACAAAGAGAAGTAACTATTTAGTACTGCTGAACCAAATTTACGAGGAAGTTGAAAATCTAAATCTGGAAATATGTGTGCCAGAGAATGTTCCTTTTAATTCAGGTATCAATTGCACCTGCACATGTGTATGGTCGTTCAGTATGTTGATTTAAAGAAAAAATTGCCTAAGCTCAACTGTCTCAGGCTAGGGTATCGAACCTTGCAGTTTCTGTAGAACAAAAGTTAGTAAAAAAAAAAAAAAACTTTTTTGATCATCCAATTAACACTACAACCATAAGGATACAAAGTATAAAAATGGGGAAACACTTCTTATTTTAAAAGTGTCTTGAGTGTCTAATTTCAAGAACTTAAATATTCATTTCATTTGTTTTACTGTCACTTACATACCATCACAATCAAATGCCTTTCCTTCTTCCATAAAAAGAAAAACATAATTTTTGTTAACTTCCATAGTTCTGTGTCCAGATAGTTTGAAAAGTGTATATATGCTACGATAGCCCTGTTCAAAAATCAACTTTTTCTTATTTTCATAGGTTTCTGTACTTTTTCCCATGCTTTTTGACCTGAAAAGGCCGAAAATCACAACCATTTTGACCTAGGTTGTTGGGAAGCATTGCCGCATGGAGCTTTAAGTTTTCTGCCTTGAAATCGGCCAAAAGCACCAGTTCCGGGGTCCCTTGAATCATGTTTTGCACAATAACTTTTTATCTAAACAAGATAGAGCAACAAAATAGGCACCAAATTAAAGTGTTTTTAATCCTCTTTCTAACTTATACAATTATGATAGTCTTGGAACAAGAAATGGCACATTGGTACATACAAAGATTTCAGAAATATCACAAAATTCGTTTTCTCACACTCAAGGCAGACAAGGCGCCTTATTCATGACACAAATTTGAGATTAACATTTTGTCATCATCTTGACACCACGTTCAGGAATGTCATTCACCGCTTTCAGATTCTTAACATAGTCCAACGCTTTTCTGTAGTCCTCATTCTGTGGCCAAGACGTGACAGGTTCCAGAAGCCACTCGGATCCAATGTTCAGTGTGTCCAGCAGGAAATGTGATTCTGGGCCAATGAGATCAACCAGGGTGGTCTTAGCTGTGACTCTCTGGAATAGAGGCTTTCCTGTTCTGAAGCTGTCTGGCTTCTCAGTGGCATGTAACTGGGCAGCAATGTCGTGCTTCAATGTGTCACTCAATCTACTGCTGAACAGGGCAAATGGCACGACTTCCTGCGTCAGGTACCATTTGTGGTTTTCCATCTTATTAAGTACTGCATCAGCAAGCTCTGGGTCAGTTTTCTTGTACTTCAACATGTCCTGGATTAGACTTAGATCATTCACGGGAGCATCTGCAGCAGACATTGACATCATCCATACAGGAGTGTAGAACAGCGCAAGGAAGGTGTTGAGTCTTTCCAGCTTTGATACAGTGTCTTCGTCGTACTCAAGTTGATCTGCAAACATCAGCATTTTCATGGAGTACAGGTTTCTGGCCATCCATCTGGCCTGATGAATGGCGCCTGGTCGACTCCAGTGAATACCTCGAGGAGGCGTTCCTCCAAGAACAATGACTGTCAGTTCAGCCATTTCCCTGTAGTCGGCTCTTGGAAGCCTTTCTGCTGTTAGAATGTCTTGGAGTATTTCTTCACTGTTCTTCTTCTTTTCCTTCAGCCATTTGCTGTTGATAGCCAGCATCTTTGGGTTTTCCCTGACAAGTCCGTCCAAACATCCTTCAGATGCTCAAACCAGGGATTATCTGGCCCCTTCACCTTCCCAAAGCTTCTCCCAAACTGCTCCTACTAGGATTTCCAGGATGTGATGTCGACAGGCCAGATAAAACACCTTTTTGTTCAGCATTTTCTCTAGCAGTTTGGCAGCTCCTCTGTGAACTCCACTGTTACTGGATGTAGTGTCAAAAACAAGGGCAGTAACATTATCCGTAAGTTCCCATGTCTCCAGTAAATCCATTGAAGCTTCAGCCTGAGCTGTGCCAGAAGAATTGTCGATGACAGGTACTCCCAATAACTTTCCTTCAGTGTATGAAGGTGGACCAGACACTAGCACAGCTAAAGTCTCTGAGGTACTTCCAGGTTCACTGCCCAAGACATCTTTGAACAACTTTCCATCCCAGTGTAAGGCAGCGTACTGTGGGGGGTTTTCACAAAACTTGGACATGTGACTCTGGCTGATATTATACCTGGACAGCATTCTGTTGCGACGTGTTGTTGAGGTTGAGATGACGAAGTTATCCAGATCAGCCCCCCCCTTTCAAGGTGGCAGAAACCATGGCAGTAACTTGATTGTCTGATAAACCAAGACGATCAGCTGTATTGCAGATGACATCACATTCCATGACCTTCCTTGGAAACGTCAAAGTCACACTAGTCACAGTGTCTTGATGGTGAGAACATCCAGGACGAGGCTGATGGTAATCCATGTCCTCTGTGTTAGCGTCGTTGTCAGTTGAGTCACCCCAGGTAATGTCATCCACATGAACAACTGCCTCTTGTTCTGCTGCAGCTGTAAAATAGTACAACATGTTAAGACAGTAATTGTTAAGTACATGCTAAATATCGCAATGGAGTAAAACTTAAAACTTTTTGTAACGTTCAAAGTAATTAGTTTTACCTTGTTCTTGTCTATGCTGCAGTCTTTCATTCCTCGCTGCTTGCTGCAGGGATCTTGTCTCAAAAATCTTGTCATGACCAGACATATGACCTTTCCTCTCAGTCTTTTGGTCTTCGTAGAACCTGATATCCTCATCTTTCTTCTCTCTGATAACAGTCTGTTGTTCTGTATTTCCTGGATTGCATCTGGAGCTCCTATATCGAACAGGCTGTCTAATTCCAGCACAAATGCTCCTCTTTTTCCTCCAGGGTTACTTGCTCTTCCTTTGCTTTTCACCAGACCACGATGTTTCTCATGTAGTTTCATGAAGAGCTTCATTGCGTTGTACTTGGTCATTGTCTTGATCCTAGCCATCTGCCAGAATGGGATGATAGATTCAACTGTTTCATAGCAAGGTCTTGAACCATGGGCCTCCCTGCATTTTCCGGTAAATTCTGAAGATTGAGGAAATACTGGAACGTCTGTCTGTTGGTGGGAAGCTGGGAACCACTGATAAAAGCTGAAGGGTATCCAACCAGGAAAGTTTCAGTGAGAGATCTGGTAGATCCCAGTTGACACCTGCCTGTGGACAGTACGTGGAGGTTCTGAGATATCAACTGTGCGCCCACGGAGCTCCCTCAGCTCCATGCTTAATGCCATTGTGAAGTTGTAACTTGTAGATGGTTTTCTAGATTCTGATTGAGTTTCTGTTGTTTCCTGAAAAATGATAGATAATTATATGTTATTATTATTATTATAATTATTATTTATTTATTATTATTATTATTATTATTATTATTATTATTTATTAATTTTATGCTCTTTCATTGATACCTAATTGTTGCTCTATCTTGTTTAGATCAAAAGTTAAAGTGCAAAACAGAATTCAAGGGACCCCGGAATTGGCGCTTTGGCCGATTTCAAGGCAGAAAATTTAAAGCTCCATGCGCAATGCTTCCCAACATCCTAGGTCAAAATAGTTGTGATTTTCGGCTTTTTCAGGTCAAAAGCATGGGAAAATGTACAGAAACCTATGAAAATAAGAAAAAGTTGATTTTTGAACAGGCCTAATGCTACGAGGCTTGCTGATAACAGTCATTAATCACTTTTAATCAGTCAGGAGGGCCAGAAACTGATACAGCGCTTAGCCCAACTAATGTGGCCCATTGCGCTAACTTTTTTATTATTACCTTACCAGCACCATCGGGATTCGAACCCCTAACTTCAATGTCTTCACTTCGCTTATAAGGAAACGGTGCATGTTACCCACTCAGCTACAGACACTGGCGTGGTTTGGTGATATGAACTTCTGATAATTCGCTCGGAACCCCTCAGAAACCTGTCGGTGGTCGTGTACATACAACAAACGGATACAGGCACGCATACAGACAGACAGAGATAAACGTTTAAAAAGCCTGTATTAATTGCAGGGGAGAGTCGGGCACATTGAGCCACTTTTTGGAAACACGGTTGTACTACAAAAGGAATTTAGGAGACAGACAATTTGTAGACCATTATTTATTTTAATAAACCTGCACGCTAAACCGCCAGTTAATTGAAGTTGGAAAAATAATTTCTTGTATATTTTTTGTTCAGAAAATTTACTTTAAAGTGGTTCAAGGTACCCAACTCGTGGGACATCTTGAACCATGTGGTGGGGTACTTTGAACCATGAAATAAAATTTGATTTTAACATCATGTATTGTAATATGTAACTAATTGCAACATCTTATATTGTAACATGGAACTAATTGCAACATCATTTATTGTAAGATCATTATAACAATATACATGAATGTGTTAATAATGCAACAAAACATTACAATCTTCTAATTAACACCACGTAGAAAATAATTAGTTGAAAAAAATAACTTTTGTAGAGATCGTCCTTGAGATCTTCACTGACGGTTGTACTATGAGAGATCAACTGTGAAATGTATCATAGCTGCAATTCTTTTAGTGTCACCAGAAGTGGTAGGTTTGGGTAAGCACATAACTATGTCCTCCTTTAGTATGGTTGACACATCTTTAATGTCAGGTTTAATGAAACGGCCGGCCATCTTCTTTGATTGTCGGTAAAACTCAACTTTGTAGGCTTGCTCATCGTGTTCGTCTTGAACACCATCAATTTTCACCACATAATGCAGTCTTCTTCGAATTCACTGGAAATAATCTTACCAGTATAAAGTCTCCAGTTTCGAGTTTCTTGCCCATCAGTGGACTATAACCTCTTCATCTTCACGATGATCTTCCTCATAACTCTCCAGGTTGTAAAATATAAATATATCCTTAATTCTTTCATGATCGTGGGGTACATTGAGCCACGGTTTAACCAGCCCCCTTAAATGTGGCTCAAGGTACCCCATTTGAACCCGTACATATTAAACACGTGCTTTGTATATTAGGACAAGGCAGAATGGGGGATACGTAGGTCTCCGACAACTAGCTTATATTTTCCACTACCACTATTACTATCCTCACATAACGTTTGGGGCATTCCAATAAACATAGTATAAAAGAAACAAAACTTACCTAAAAATTTTACTTAGGAAGGCTAAAAATGAATAGACGGATATTAACAGCAAGATAAGACAAAATAAAAGTGAACAACTGTGTGCCTTAATTCTGTCACAATAGACGATTACACACACTACTGCCATCTGTTGAAGAATATCAGAAACTGTACGCTACAAGCTGTGTGGCTCATGGTACCCCACGGCTCAATATGCCTCACTCTCCCCTACTGTTTGTAGATCAAGATACCCCTGCACTTTATTTAATTCCCCTCAGTTTTAATTCAGTTAATGAAAGCAGATTCATAATGACAAATATTATAAAATCGTTAATTGATCAAATAATTTTTTTCGTTTTGATGAGAGAGAGCAAAGAACCAAACTGAATTTATGAATAAAAAACGCTTCGGGGGTGAAGGGGGGTTACCCTATTCAAACATTTTCAGTTTTACGATCAGGCAAACAATAACTACATATGCAGTTATTATATTTGTCTAAACTTCACTCTATTCCAGAAGTTTATAAGAGCAGGAATTAATATATATATACAGTATACTCGTAGTATATACACTGTAAAACATATGAGAGCAGCGTGACGTCAGGTTGTCGTCTAGAAAGTGAGTTATATTGATGTCATTATGACGCTTTTTTGCCCTCAGTACCGTAGTCATGATGCACTAAATTTCAATAATAACTTCAGCATGGCACAAACATGGCGTCAGTATTCAGTATGACTGTAGTATGACATATGCATCATGCATGACTGTCACTTTTCAGACAGTAATGTGACACCATTGTGTTTTCATGCTATTGTTATTATGAAGCCGTGAATTTAAAAAATGACATCAGTATAACTAATATGACTCAATATGACGGCAGTAGACTGGCATTTATTAGATGTTAATATGACGCCATACTTTGTGGTAGATTGTAATTAAGGAAAACTACTCCATAATTACGCAAAATTTGTCACCTACATTACGAAAAATACAGTTCGGTTTTCAAAATTTGTTTGCCTGAATGGCATATAGGCCTATACTTTTATTTATTTTATTTTATTAACTTATTTATTTACAAATATATACAGTTTTCATAGAAGAGTATAATTTCATTATTAAATACAGATGCTGTATACAGTTGTAAGTATACAGTTTTGCGAGTCGAAATGTATTAATTAGATATAATTATGATAATTACTGTATATAGCAGATATGATTATAAGATTTTTCTAGATTTTCATAATAGAATTAAAAGACTAAAGGGGATTTACAAACAAGGACATATACTTATATTAGGAGCTAAATACAACGAATAATGAAACTCGTATAAAACTGTAAGGAACTTACAGATTAGAACATGTACTTTTATCAGACGGTTAGTACAAAGAATAATGAAATGAGGTGTGGTGAAAAGTGATAAGAGAGATTTTAAGAAGAAGGATAATGAGAATTTTAGCAAAGAGAAAGAAAGGATTGTCTTCAGTAACTTTGGAATTTGTTAAGTTTTAATCGCTCTATAAAAGATGAGTGAGAATTGACTGATTTTAATCCATTCGATAGATTGTTCCATAATTCCACCGCTAAATAAGTGTAAGAATTGCAACTACATTGAAGAGTATAGTTTGCCTTTGAGATATATTCACTCTATATATACTTTGTTTGACGTTCGTTTATATTGTTTGTTGATTGTTCGTTATATTCTCGATTAATATGGTCGGAGGCGATTGTTTTGTAACTGAACATTACGGAACACATCTTTATTTCAAATGTCTTTAAATTTTAATGTACGCAGTTGCTCGAAGATTCCTGATGTATGAGCATAATAATCACTCTTGTTTATTTTTCTAACAATTCTCATCTGGTTTATGATTAAAGGGTCGATGATGTAATCACATTCACTCCCATATGCGGTTATATTGTATGCGAGATGTGGATAAACTAGAGAAATATAGCGTTTTAAGTGTATTTGTGAGAAGGAAATGTAATTTTGTTAATATAAACGAGAATTTCGATAGTTTAAGATTTATATTTTCAATATGTTGACGAAAGGATGGTTTGTCATCAAGCACATCATCTAATAATTTCCCTTCAATGACGCGCGATATAAAGTGTAAGTCGACAATAATATTGAAGTCTGGTATTAATTTCTATTTTGTGATTAGCAGAAAGTTTGTCTTGTTTTTATTTAAGGATAATTTATTGGCTTTCAACCAGTCGCATACTCTTGCGATGTCTCTATTTACTATTTCGTTAAGGAATGTGAGATCGCTGTCTGATTATATCAGGGACAAATACGGCAGAAATACGTCATTATGACTGCCACTGTTTAGACTGTATCTAATATGATGTCACGCTGCCGTCATTTGTTTTAGAGTGTACAGGGTGTCACAAAAGTTATAATCTATTTATTGTAAGGAGTGAACGAGAAATAGAGATAGAGAGATAGATATACAATTGGGCTACATACGGGTCCTCAAGAATTGAAAGTAGTTTCGGAAAAAGTTTGTTTAAAAACTAATTCATAATATTGTTTTCGTTTGAATATTTTATTCTTTTTGGTAACAATAATAAGATTTTAAAAACGAAAGCGTATCTTTAACCCTTTACTGCCCAAAAGGACAAATTTACAACCTTTCAAATACACGCATTCCTAACTTAACCCTACAAAGTATTTTGTCAGTAAAGGGTTAATGATTAGTAATTTTTTATGCTTTTAGGACGTGTATATTTCTAGGTGAACTTATTACCGAAATTGTACATTTAGAGAAACATCTTTTTCTGTCTCTGTCCAGACTCTGGTCTTATAGATTAATAAAAGGTGTCACCCCATTCTAGGACATTCCCATTCCCACCCATATTCCCATTCATGTCATTTTCAGTTCCATCCACGACTTTTCCCACTTTGGTCCGAGTTAGATTACTATTGGTTAGGTTACGATAAATTAGGTTCTGATTGGTTAGGTTAATGTTAGGAAATATTTGCCATTTCCATTTGGCGCCGTTTCAACGACGAAAACATCGTGTCCCAAATCAAGACAAGACAAGTTTTTGCCAAATATGGATTTTTCCCCTCTGATCATTTTCATTTGCGAATCGAAAGTGTGAATGTAAATGGCACATAATGGGAAATAATGTAATAAAATCCCCCCTTTTTACCGAAAGTACAGACTCTACACGAGATGTTAACCATGCTTTCCTAAATGATGTAGGTCCTACACTTGTAATGAGAATATTTTTCTCTTAAAATAAAATTCGGATGAACGAATGGGTCTGGACGCAATCAATTCATTATAATTTACGTCTTCAGTTAATGAAAATTTTAGACGTAAAGCTACCAAAATGCGTGTGAAACATTTTTTTCATCGCAATACCTTTTAGTCTTCTTCTTGACTCTTTCAAAAAAGTCTTGGAATTACCACAGTGTAAAGGAATTGTTGTTGAAATTTATTAAAACATCTCGAAACAATTCTGCCAAAAGCTAGAAAGAAATTTGTTCTTAACTTTACTCACTCCATTTCTCTATACTCAACACCCACCCAACACATTACTGTATAAAGTTTTATTCACTCCCTCTTTCACACATTCATTCATAATTCTCATTCTATAATCTACAACTTTGAATAATTTACCCATAATGGCTGACTTTGTGATTGAAAAGATTTATGACCATGAATCATTATTTCCTGTCTCTTATTTTGGTCTACATTGTGACCGCGTGGAGCTGTAGGTACCCGCTATCAAATGACCTTAGATGTTGCGAAAGAGGTTAACCAACTCCAAAACACAAACTTTCTTTTATTTTCAGGCGTCAATGGAAAGGCTATCGCTATCTATCTATCTATCTATCTATCTATCTATCTATCTATCTATATATATATATGGTAGGAGAGCATTGGCCATTTTCTCTTTAATTTTCGATGCATCTAAATTAAAGCGTGTTTCATCAGTGTTTCATCAAGTAATGACAGAGAACCACATAAAACTGTTATTTACGATGTTTTCAGTATTTCCGACTTGTTATTTTCCACATAATTATGTACTGTAATTAATGTAGCGACACTTGTTAGATTCGATTGAAAATAAATAAATGGAGAATAAATCCTGCAAATAGTAAATAATATTTTTTCGGCCAAAATCTTGTTTAAACTAAGATGGTGAAAGAAGAGAAATTTTTTGTTCCTTATTGGTCGCAGTTTGGGCGAGCAGAGTTCGGCGTCAATTATTACTTTACTGTTGGTTTTAATTCTCTCTAATAGTAGGCGACTGCTTGATATTATAGAAGAGGGGATTGAACTATGATTAATTTGATTGTGTAGAAAGTTCATTCGCAATATGATTGAACTATAATTTCTTCGATCGTGTGGAAGGTTATTCACGCTTCCTCGGTTTACTCGTTCATCTGGCATTAATTATTACCCTCCTCAAAGGTCCTTCAACAGTCTTTAATATATATATACACACAGGGTGTCCCACAAGTCCGGCATCATAGGAAAAATAAAAAAAAAAAAGGCAAAACAAAAGCTTTTATTTACAGAACGTGCTCAATATGTCCACCATTGCTTTCAATACACAAATTCAGACGTGATACCCAGTCAGCAAGCACACGGTGAATGATGTCAGGAGTAATGGTGTTACATGCCCCAATAATGCGCTGCCGCAAATGTTCAACACTCCTAATTTTCTCTGCGTATACCAGCGCTTTCAAGTGGCCCCAGAGATAAAAATCTAGTGGCGTGAGATCCGGGCTTCTAGCTGGCCATTCCACAGGCCCTCGACGTCCTATCCAATGACCATGGAATTGTTGGTACAGGTATTC
Organism: Bathynomus jamesi; assembly: GCA_023014485.1. Taxonomy (NCBI): domain Eukaryota; kingdom Metazoa; phylum Arthropoda; class Malacostraca; order Isopoda; family Cirolanidae; genus Bathynomus; species Bathynomus jamesi. The sequence continues at coordinate 542,559 of JAJOZX010002172.1, forward strand.
CCTTACTTGGGTGCTGTAATGTGCAGGAGCGCCGTCTTGCTGGAACCATGTTGGGAAATTTCCTTCTTCGTTCAAGACACTGGGAAATGCTTCTTCCTTGAGCAATGAGCATACGTAGGTAAGTGCCTCCAGTGACATGTTCATCGAAAAAAAGGGGGACCTATGATGCGATCCTTCCAAATGCCACACCATACCATCACCCGAGATGCACCTTGTTCCTTTGAAGAGGTATACCAGTGAGGGTTGTTTTGAGACTAGTAGCGGGCGTTCTGTCGATTTACCTCACCATTTCCATAAAAAACAGCCTCGTCACTGAACAGAATGGTGGACGGGAAATTGGCATCCCGAGCATAAATTATGGTTTGTAGAAATAGAAAAATATGAATTTCTCCTATGATGCTGGACTTATGGGACACCTTGTATATTAATTTAGATTCGTATAGAATCCTTTTACACTGTATACACTTTGTCTGGTTAATTATTATTATACCAAATATATGGATATATAGATATATCCCATTTCGTTGCCTTTCTTTGGCTTCTGGGATGAGTTACGAGACTTTCATTATATGAATTCCTTGTTCATATATTTACATTTTAAGGAATAATGCTCCCGTTCTCGGGCCATTTATCATAATTTCAACTATATAAGGGCGGGCATAAATTACTTCCCCAACTATCAGATTCTTAATGCTTCATCTTTTTTTTTCATCCCAGAGGGCCATTAAATACCATCAAAAGGGTACTTAACAGCTTAATAACTTTAAAATGAATGATGCGTACGATGTATATAAAGGTCTGTCTATTGAGGTGAGAGGTATATGGAAGGGTGAATAAAAGGTACGTCACAATGGTAAAATGGTTTATCTGCGATGGATAATTAATAACAGACGCGTTCCATTTCGGGTTTCCATTCGTAATAAAAATGTTTCTCGATCGATGTTTCGTCATTTTTAATGTCTTAAACCTTTTAACGTTTATGTAAGTGTAACAATAATTATGAAGTATTTTATGTTGGATTCCATCTCTTTCTTCCTCCCAAACTTTTTCAACGCGTGTGTGTGTGTGTGTGTGTGTGTGTGTGTGTGTGTGTGTAACAGCTTTAAAAATTCTATTTTAAATTCACAACTCAGCTAGGATAGTAATTTATTTTACTATGAATAAGTTTTGCACACTTCTGAATCTAATTTACAAATTTCTTATTCATTTCAATTTACGTCAGAAAATATTCAACGGAAATTTTGAATCGGAATATAATGGAATAATAAAATTCAAATAAGGAGTCCATACAACACCGAGAATTCTCCATAATGCTTTCAATTAAATATCCTTAATTCTTAGCTTTAAAAAGACCTCCCTAAAACTTTTATCCCGAATGTCTCTTAAACGTCTGCTGGAGATGATCGACTTCTAAAGACATCTCCTTAAAATTCTGGCACGAAAGTGTTTAAACCAAATAAAAGCGGGCAATAATTTAGCGGAGAAGACAAAATTACCTCCGAATTCTCAGAACAAAAGCGGTAAATGGACTCCGAGCAGAGCAATGAAAAAAATGTAGTAGTTATCACCCGGTGATTAGATGTTATTTTCAGTTTTAAAAAGCGTCCCTCGGCCATTTTTAGGATTTGAAATGTGATTACTGAGATAGGCAAAAGACTTTCTGGAAAAATTTTGTTTTCATTGTCTTTTAAATGCTTAGTTTTATTGGTGGGTAGAACCATAATCGTGAAGCGGTTTGAACTTGTATAATGTAGGATTGGAGAGTCACGATACAGGCTTTGGAAACGTTGATGGGTAAACAAAATATCAGTAAAGTTTTAAGTTATCAGTGTTATAACTGTATAACTATGCGCACTGTGCCATCCCCATACTGTATCAGACGAATTCAGATGCAATTTTGCTTTCTTTATGTATACTCATTATTTTGAATGCCTGACGACAATAAGGCCAGCGTCAGTAGCTCAGTGGGTAACACCATTTCCTTGTAAGAGAATTGATGATATCTGTATCAGGGGTTCGACTCTCGATGGTGCTATCTAATAATGGGTCGCGTTCGGCTGGCCTGAGCGGTGCGTAATTTTCTGATCATTATCAACAGCAAGAATCACTAGGGCCGACTTACCCTCCCTCAGATAGAAAAATTTGGAATCTAAACTTGAAAAAAATGTCTGAGTTAATAAATAAATAAATAAATAAATAATTTTACATAATTAGTTTATTTTCAGTTTTTATGCGAGATTAAATTAAGTTAATTTTATTAAAGTAACATACAAATTTGGGGAATTATTGTCCGAGAAGTGCTTTATTATTACAGTATAGATGCGAGTCGGCTGATCTTAATGAAATGAAAATGAAAAAGTTTATTGGCAGACCATAGTCCATATGACAAATATTGATAATACAATGACAATTCACATACTAAGGACAGAAATATATACACTTAATGAGAAATAAGAGAGTAATGTTGGAGTTAAGTGGAGCTGCAGACACGTTTTCATACCATGAATTCCATAGCTTAGAAGACATACGGCAGGACTGATGAATAGCTTGGATAATCGGGTTGGTTGATTTTTTAATTCTTTGAATTAGACTGTATTGAGCACGTCTTGTTACCTCCAGGAAGCTCGGGACATTGTGGGTAGTAAACATTTGCGAAGTTGAGTATCTCGGGGGTAATTTATGTAGGAGTCTAAAAGATATGTTTTATAGCAAATTTATGGTTCTGCCAGAACCTTTTTCATAATTCACCCAGAGTTGCTGTCTGAAAGTAGGAAAGAGAGTGTCTTTAGCTTCACTTGTACAGAACCGGAAGTTCCTTATAGTCATATCCGCTCTGAATCATCACTAGGTTAGGTGATTAGGTTAGGTTTAGTCGTGATATTTTGGTTAAAACTAACAAAAATATCACGATTAAACCTAACCAATCGTCAAGGGCGTACAGTTGGCCTAACCGGGCATTCAATGAACCTAACCGGTATTCAGTTGACCTAACCGGGCATTCAGTTATTTTTTCCTACCCTTCGTGCGGATAGCAAATATGTATATATATATACGTAAACCAGAACACCGTGTAACTTTTAAAATAATAATTTCTCCCAAAATATACTTACATTTTTTAAATCAGCGTAAAAATCTACATTAAATATCTTATTTTCAAAAAATAGGAAACAGTCCAAATTTTGGAAAAGGCCCTTTGAAAGCGCCATCTACGCAACGCAGGAATTTTCAGCCCAGCATGCAGCAGGCAAAATTATCAATTCAGAATTCTGAATATCCTTACCCAGCTCAATATTCACTTCGATAGCCAATAACAAACGTTTAAGTTTGGCTATTCATGAATGAGGCAAAGAACAAAATGGAAATTTTTCAGAATTTCATTTTTGCATGAAAATTTTACACAAAACTTTTGTTTGACTGAAAAATGTAAAAAAAAATTCTCACATTATTCTTAAAATGACAAAAATTTAGAAACTGCATCCAAGAGAGAGGCTTATATGACATCTCTCAATCAGGCGCCGGAGAACCCTCTCGGATAGCTTGTGGATCTTTATAAAACCTTGCTTAAGAGCGTTCCTCGGGATGGATATTCTAACCACTGTATGTAATGAATTGAAGCCATCGACCCGCCATATTGATACTCTCACAATGAAGAATTCCAATATTTGTCCGCTTCATATCTTCTGAGCAAATGAGAGGATTGGGATGATAATTTGCACAATTGTTACCCACCCCCAGATGATTTGTCATCGCCCACTCCCGGTGTCATACTTTCAAGGTCAAGGTCACAGCATGGGTCAGAATGTTTTTCACGTTTGCTCCATAACTCTTGAATAAGTGAAGGGATTGAAATAATACTTCACACAAATGTTACCCACCATCAGTTCATTTGTAATCAAGGCCACAGCAGGGGTCAGAGTGTTTTTCTTGCCTGCTCCATAACTTTTGAATAAGTGAAGGGATTATGATACTTTACACATATGTTACACACTACCAGATGATTTGTAATCGCCCACTCCTTAGGTCATACTTCAAGGTCAAGATCACAGCAGGGGTCAGTGTTTTAAGTTTCAGCTCCATAACTTTTGAATAAATGAAGGGATTAGGATGATACTTCATACAAATGTTACCCACCACGAGATGATTTGCAATCGCCCACCCTATGGGTCATATCTTCAAGGTTAAGGTCACAGCAGGGTCAGAGTATTATATATAATTAATATAATTATAGATACTTAAATAGAAGTAAATTTAATTTGGTGCTACTGTAGCGTGATTCCTACCTCGATTCGGCGGTCTACCTTTTAATTATAGCTTCTTACCTTGTTTACTAATTGCTTGTTTACATTCCAATGTCCATCGCCCTTGACGATTGGTTAGGTTTAGTCATGATATTTTCGTTAGTTTTAACGAAAATATCGTGACTAAACCTAACCAATCGTAGGTAGACCACATACTATAGTAGCACCGAAACTATTTTTTAAATAAATACAATTGAATAATAAATAGCATTTTATATTTATTATATTTTCATTTATACCTTGGATAGGAATCACACTCTACAGTACTGTAGTTTCGAACCAAAACGGGTAGGAATCACCCTATAGTATCGAAGTCACCGGTAGGAATCACGCTATAGTAGCACCTTTAATTTTTAAGTTCAATTTCAATTTATATTTTAACTTTATTTTAATACTTTTGGAATGGACACTAATTCAGAGCCTCCTTAATTTTATATTCATTTCAACAAATATATATATATATATATATATATATATATATATATATATATATATATGAAAATTAGGAGCAAGTGTAGTTTACGTCCCCCTGACTCAAAAGGGGCCACAAACTACACTAGGTCAAAGTTGGGGAACGTAAACTACACTAGGATAATGTAGGGGAACGTAAACTACTCTAGGCACCACAGGGGGACGTAAACTACACTTGCTCCGAAAATTATTTCACGAAAGTAACACGTGAATAATATTTATGACGAAGATAACCACGAAGGAAACAAAAACATGAAATTTAAACAAAATCCTTTTGGTGTGAGAGTACCAGTATGGCGGATTTGTGACTTCAACATTTTAAACTAATGCGCTATCCAGTAATTTATAGAGATCAGTGATTCTAACCTATTTGACAATGGAAATTGTTTATCACGTACTGAAAAGAGCGTACCTTAAGGACTCTTTGGGATTACTGGTTAATGTAACAGGGCGAGGTTCCTCCGAGGATCTAGGATTCAGCACAAACTAATTAAAACTTATCTGATAAAAGAGCTCTTAATAAGGAACCTAAATATATAATTCTGAAAAATCAGTTAATTTATGTTATATTGAAGTCCCGATTGCCTTGCATGATCATATATAAGAGGATGAGGACCTTTTCCAGTTTGTGTACCGTTTTTCATATAATTTATTTTTGCTTTATAAGGCTAACTAACGAAAATATCATGACCTAACCTAACCAATCGTCAAGGGCGTACAGTTAACCTAACGATTGGTTAGGTTAGGTCAGGTCGTGATATTTTCGTTAGTTTCCTTATAAGCCTAACTAAAGAGATTGATATTATCACTCATTTTTTATCTGAAAAGAAGCAAAAATAAATTATATGAAAAACGGTACACAAACTGGAAAAGGTCCGAGGATGATTATTAAGCATTAATATTAATATAATAAAAAAGTCGAAAGATAATTCTTGATAAAAGAATTTCAGGAGAGTGAAATAAAAGAACGTAAGCTATAGCGACATAGGGGTGATTTTACTGTAAACACACACACACACACACACACACACACACTAAATTTTATGACTCCATATTGGTATAAAATTTTTATCGTTTCAGGATTCCAGTGTTTGGCATCATTCCATTATCATCGCTATCAGTTCAGTTTGCATTCGTAATAAAGTTAAAATGAAAATATCAATAGTTTACTGTAACCGAAATATCATTTAGTTTCAGATTTGTTGATCAACACGTTTTCTGTACTTAAAACAGATGAAGCTGATTACTGAATGTGTTCGCTGTAGTTAACCTGAACTGTGTTTGGTACCATTATTTATAGATATAACGTGTTTGTGATCTTACAATAATGAAGATTTTGGGGGATTTTCTCATTAAATTTATTAGTTTAACACATCTACCGAATTCAATGTTGAAACACAAATTGATAATTGCTTTTCATTTCTAAAAATTCGTAGATCTTTAAATTGCTTTAAGTCTCATATTTTCCAGAAAATATTAAAACTTCAATAAATGAAAATAGCAAATTGTTATCAAACTCGGAACACAAATAATTTCGTTTTTAATCATAAAATTAATATTAATCGCAAAGTAAAATAAAAAAAGTTATTTTGCATTGATTTTTCTTAGTGTGTTTCTTGCCCTTATATATATATAATATACGTATATGGGATGAAGAGGTGTACTGTTGAATACACGAAAGGCTTTGGAATCGCTTTTCCTTTACCTTATCGGTTTGCATTATATATATAGGGGCCTACACAGTATATATATATATATATATATATATATATATATATATATATATATATATATATATACAGTAAACCCTCGTCCAACGCGGGAGTTAGGTTCCTCGAGAACGACGCGTTAGGTAAATCCGCGTTGGACAAACTTAATACCTTATGGGATAAATGTTGGATACGTGAACACTGAACGCGGCCGTGTAAAGTCTCCCATTAATACTTAGATACGTAGATTTTTTATTCACACATAAATGAATTTCCCTACCTATATTGTATATGAAATAATAACAATAAAATCATAAACATAATGATATTTACATATGATAAATAAAAATATATTGAATGAAAATAGCACGCATCTTTTCTTCACTCTTTCGGATGGTGCATATGGAAGACTCATTCATGTGATACTCGCGGCCAAGTGATGTTATGCTCATACCACCACGCAACTTATCCAGAATCTTTATTTTTTCGGCTAATGTCATAACCTTACGACTTTTCTTCTCTTCACTATCACTTGCAGATGCTTTACGTTTTGGTGCCATACTGGTGTCTAAGGGTAATAGCAAAACAACGGCAAAATACCACAAAAACAATCCAACACAACTTCACTGAACTTAACGCGTTAGCGGGACTGAGACAAAGGGTGATACAAGGTGTGACGCGAGAGGGAGGGAGATGCGGGAGTGTTGAAGAGTGTGGGAGAAAACACTAGAGCGCGCAGTGGCACGTGTACAGTACTACTGTATTAGAGCGTGTTTGACGGACCGTGTACTGTATAATAAAATTTTCCGCTTTCGGCAAATAATTGTTCGCATTTATTTTTCCATGTATAAGCAAATTCGCGGTGGACAAACACACGTTGGACGAGGGTTTACTGTATATAATGACCGAAACCTAACGTAACCTAATTTAATATTAAATAACACATTTTGGACAACTTAAGAAGAATTTGTTATATTGTAAGTAGGCTAATATATATATATATATATATATATATATATATATATATATTGTGTGTGTGAGTGTGTGTATATATATGAAGGTCATATGACAGAGACGATAATAAGTAAATCAAACACCTTTGTGGAACTCCTAGCAGTGAAAGTAGAAAAACTAAACGTGATACTGATAGTCATCTATAGACCTCCAAACACCCCAACCGAAAAATTCTCGGAGGCCATTGATGATATCAGAAAGCTAATAAAGGCCATAAACCCTCCATCCCCCAATATAATGATCTGCGGAGACTTTAACTTCACATTTATAAAATACAAAAAGGTGGATAGGAATATATATATATATATATATATATATATATATATATATATACACGGTGAACCAAAAGTAGGTGGACAGTAGGTTGAATACGGTTTGTGTTATATTATATTATAACTATGGTGTTCATTATAACTATGGTGTTTGTGTTTTATTATATTAAATATTATAACTAAATTTATTTAAATTTTATTTTGTATTATAGTATACAAAAAAATTAAATATGTATTCTCAAAATAAACGTTATCATTTACTGTCCACCTACATTTGGTTCACCCTATATATATATATATATATATATATATATACACACACCAGGACAAGGGGGGCACAAAAGACAAGGAGCAAGCAAAAATGTTGATGGCTCTCACAAATGAGTTTATGCTGACACAGGAGATAACAGAAAATACCAGAAAAAATATCTGCCTAGATCTGGCATTCACAAATAACACGAACTTGATTGCTGATATAAAAATAACCCCATCCATTATGTCAGACCACAACTTAATTGAGATATCAACAAATATGACTACAACATTAAAAGACAATACACATATTGAGGAAAGAAGCAAATTTGGGGCCTTTAACTTTAACTCCAAGACTATAAATTGGGAAGCAATCAGATCGCACATGGCCCAAATAGAGTGGAAAACAATTTTAGAGAATAAAACCACTGAAGAGATGCTAACAACCTTGAAAGAAAAAAAGCTGAGAATTTTAGAAAAATATGCTCCGAAATCACAACCAAAAGGAAAGAGGAGCTGGTTAGAAAGACAAAAGAGAAGAATATTTCGCAAAAGAAAGAGAGTGGAGGCGAAGTTAGCCAACTACGGAGATAATGCCAGGAAAGTAATACAAGAAAAACTGGAGGGTATCGATAGGGAAATACAACCCTTGATTAAGGACCATACAGAGAGGGATGAGGAAAAGGCGGTAGAAGCAATAAAGGAAAATCCAAAATACTTCTATAGCTATGCGAAAAGGAAAACAAAAACGCGCGCAGCTATTGGGCCCTTAAGGAAGAGAAATAATGAACTAACCGACGATAAAAAAAAAATATCTGAAACATTGAGAGCCCAGTATGAACTAGTTTTTAATACCCTAAAAAGTGACAAAGCGATACCTGACAGATGCATTCTTTGAAGAGAAATTGCAATGAGAGTGTATAACAGACTTTGATTTTACCCCAGAAGATGTAATGAGAGCAATAGGACAGATGAAGCCACATTCAGCTGTAGGTCCGGACAATTGGAACGCATTGTAATTGATTAAAAACTGTAAAAATGAAATAGCTACACCTTTATACTAGATATGGAGAAGATCCCTAGACACTGGGGAAATACTGAGCATCTTGAAAAGAGCAAACATTGTCCCTATATATAAAGGAGGGGACAGGTCTCAATCAAAGAACTATAGACCAGTGTCATTGACGTCCCACCTCACCAAAGTATTTGAAAGAATAGTTAGAGAGAAAATTTATGATTTCTTGGAGACTGGAAAGATTCAACGAAAATCAGCACGGATTCCAATCAGGTAGATCATGCCTATCACAACTAATAGAACACTACAACAATATCCTAGATGCACTGGAAGGCAATGACAACTGCGATGTCATATACACAGATTTTGCTAAAGCTTTCCACAAATGTGATCACGGTATAATAGCACATAAAATGAAATATATGGGAATAACAGGCAAAGTGGGAAAATGGATCTACAACTTCCTCAGAGAACGCCTACAGGTCGTCAAAATTCAAAGTATATCATCATCAGAATCGGAAGTACTCAGCTCAGTACCACAAGATACAGTACTGGCCCGACTCCTGTTCATTATCATGCTAACATATATAGACAGCGGAGTAAACAGCAACAGTGTAATAACATCCTTTGCAGACGATACAAAGATCAGCAGAAAAATCAGCGATGTAAATGAAGTAGAGGCCTTGCAGAGGGATACGAACAAAATATAGAAATTGTCAGAAGACAACAATATGACATTTAACACCGAGAAATTTCAGCTCTTGAGATATGTTAGAAAAGAGGAACTTAAACAGACTGCATATTATGCTCCGGATAGACAGGAAATTCAGAGAAGCACGAAAGCGATCGATTTGTGGGTAATAATGACCGATGATGCGAAATTCGAAACACCAAATCAGATAGCGATAAATAAAGCAAAAAGAGTCGTGGGGCAGGTACTAAGAACGTTCAGAAGAAGGGACAGGACAGTAATGATTCCCCTGCTTAAAACTGATTATACCAAAACTTGAATACTGCTCAGTTTTGACGTCCCCATATAAAAAGGAAAAAACTAATAGACTAGAAGAAACTCAGAGACATTTCACAGCAAAGATTGATGGCTGCAAAGAACTCAACTACTGGGAAAGACTACGTAAACTAAATCTGTACTCCCTGGAAAGAAGAAGAGAGAGGTACACCATAATCTACATATGGAAAATGATCGAAAAACTGGTAGCAAACCTCAAACTAAACCCAATTACCATTCAAACAACGCTGGAAAATAGGAAAGGCAGAATGTGCAGTGTTCCCAAATTAAAGGCCCGACAAGGGACCTCCTCAACACTGAGGAAAATAGCTTGGTTGTCAGAGGGCCAAGACTTTTCAACCAGCTTCCTAAGGACCTCAGAAACGTTACAGGGGCCAAAGTTAAAGTCTTCAAGAGAAGACTAGATGCCTGGCTCAGGATGGTACCAGATGAGCCGTGTGTACCTGGCTATGTACGGTGGAGAGCGCAAGAAAGCAACTCGCTCCTCCACCAAGCCAGACCTAGAGGCTGGGCCACCAGTGAAGAGAGACCAACGCACGGAACAGCAACGAGGTTAGCGAGGTATTCGTCTTCTGTTACATAAAATAAATCTTTGAAACTAACGACATACATTCTGCACAAGATAGCACATAAAACTGACTTAAAATAGCTTAAAAAGCCGAGACTTGCTATTCCAAATGTTACGTGACATTTGGAAAGCAATGACGGCTTTATGGGCGGGGTTTTGAACTCTTAAAAAATTAATTGTCGTGAATCTGATATTTAGTCCATTCCTCGTATGAACAACAACGTACAACTCAATGAACTGCTGTGCGTGTCGAAACGGCTCTGCTTGGAATCGAGAGAAACCACTTTCAACGATTTTGGTCGCTCACCATTTCCCTTGTAATTATTTCCATATTTATTTGGGTGCAAACGTCCGTAGCTCGCTGGTTAACGCCGTTTCCCTACAAGTAAAGTGAGAAACTGAGGTTACCCGATGATGCTGGTAATAATTATACAAGAGTTAGTTAGATCAATGGGCCGTATTAGATGGCCTACGAGCTATGCCAGTTTCTGGCCATCCTCACTGACTGATTATTGTGTATTTGGGTATAGTTTCCTCATTGCATTGACTTTCATTACATAATAAATAAATCATTGTGAAAGTTCTGTATTTACATTTACTTGTATGCTCGTATGTCACACTTCTGAAACACTCGCCAGCCAGAGAAGCTCGAATTCAAGGGAAGCTGTAAAAATCTCCTCGCGGTGATAAACCCTCCTTCCCTCCGTCAAATAACAAAAAAAGAACCCATAAATCTTTTATGACAAAAAGCTTATTGGAAATTTTAAGTATTCTTTAAAATCAATTTAAAAGTCTTAAAAATTAAAAATATGAAGATGATCGCGCGCTTTTAAATGAGGAAGTTTAAAATAATTTTACGTAAGCCATTTTCCAATTTGAGAACTTTTTTAATGAACTTTTTAAAAATTTTTAATTACTAATTTATCAAGAAAATATACTTATTCAAAATTCAATAAAGACATTTTAATAAATTTTATTAATTTTTGGCTGCATTTTATGAAAGACTATTTTGGGTATTTTAGGAATAAAGTTTTATGGAGTATTTTTCCCTTTAATTTTAATGACTTCCTGAAGTATTTTACTTTGATGGTTCATGTTCCTTGAAAGAGAATTACAATATTGTTCATTTTCATAATATAAAGTAAGAAAGTATTAACTCTTAAATTTATGTTTTATGTTTCAGAAATCATTTTATTTTATATATAGTATATATACAGGGTGTCCCATAAGTCCGGTCTCATAGGAAAATTTATTTTAAATTAAATTTACGAAAGTAATACATTAGAACTACGACAAATGTTCAAACTGATGTCTTGTTTTGGGTCCTCTTTTTTGTTGCAGGTAGAATAACACGCTATGGCTAATATGAGAGTGAGTTACACTCGTAATTAAATTTTTTTATGGGGCACCCTGTATATATTAGAATGGCCGATGCACAGCAAAAACCCTCCGAAACACAATCCAGGGGGAAGAGAGGGGCCTGGGAAGGGTGAATGTATTACTTAAACCTTCCTGGGTTCTCCATTAATATGCATACTTAATTTGATGCAGATTATGCTATATTGTAAAATCTTCACATTCTTCATTACAAATGACTGTAAATTGTAAAGAAGAGTAAATATTTCTAAAGATGATATGTATTAGTCTTACAGCTGTTAAATTGCTGTTGGTATTCCAACCTTTCGTCATGAGTACTGTATGTTGCCATAGAAAAAGATTTTTAAGCAAGTTTTTTTTTCGGGAAAAACAAAACAAGGAACTTACTAGCTCTCTTTTTTACCCATTTTAATTACTTGGAAGGTTAAAGTGAGTTACACGAACAAAATCGAATTTTATAATGTCGACGGTCAACCTTATGGAGGTATATGGATTTCAGATTTCATACTAATTTCAGATTTTCAATGAAAATGACTAACCAGACCTAACCTATCCTAGCGTACCCTAATGGGACATAATATAACCTAACTAGTAGGGATGGGGAGTCGGCCAAAAACAACCGACTCCCGACTCCCGACTCCTGAGTCGGTATTTTTAAAAACCGACTCCGACTCCCGACTCCCGACTCCCGACTCTTTCAAATATATAAGTATAAATAAATGTAATAAAGTAGGTACGATAATAATACAGTTTAGTAATTTAATACAATTTTAATGTTGTATTACACAAAAATAAAAATTAACAGAAAAAGAAATTGATCTCGTATAAAATATTTATAACCTCATTAGGTTAACAATTTTAAAATTTTAATGTTGTGTACGGTACCGTAGCTAAATAAAAAAAAGTTGGTAAAGAATATTTTGTTTCCATTATATATTATGATATGCTAATATTGAAGCTAAATATTAAAAAAAGGCTAAAAAAACATACTTAATAATTTAACTCTCTAAGGAGAATTTGTTCTTAAGAAAAGTATAGCATCAATTATGTCTTCCTTCAACTTAGCCCGTAGGTGGGATTTAATTAACCGAAGAGCTGAAAATAATCTTTCAACGCTGACTTGTGTTGGTGGCAATGCAGTAACAGTTCTGGCTACATCTTGCACTAATTCAGGATACTTTGGTATGGCATTCATCACATCAAGTTTTAATGAACGATCAAATTTCTCTATTTTTATTAAAGCTGCATTAAAGTCTTCTCTGAATTTGGTCAATGGGGTTATTTTTATAGGTTTATCATCTTGACTCAAACGGCATCGCTTAACCTTTTTTGATTTTTCTTCATTATCGAGATATTTTTCAAAATCCATTTCTTCTTCAGAGTTTGAGCAGGAGCTTTGCATAATGGCAGGACTAGAGCAGCTTTCAAATTCTGAATTACTTGCGGCATCTGTTTCATTTAACATTTTCATTCGCACAGCTACATCACACAGAGCTGACTTTCCTCGAGCAATCTGTTCTTCAGTTAAAAGTACCCTGTGCATAGGATCTACATAAACTGCAGCCAATAGTACGTCATTATTCAGTAAATTTTCTTCTCTACGCTGCATAGACATTCTTATACCATCTGCAACAATGCCGCCAATTTGAGGTAGTTTATAATTAATATTTTTCCATTCCTTGTTAAATGTGCCAGGTGTCAATTCAGCTGCTTGAAACTTCTTTGTAACCACATATGGGTACTTAAGTAATGCCTCAAGTTGACTTGCCTGCTGCCACTGGATATCAGTCATTGTTACATCTGGGTTTGCATATCGATAAGGTATGGCTTCAATTCAAGAAGGCGCTTAATCATTTCATAGGTACTCCCCCAACGTGTAGCTTGATCTATAACTGCACCTTTTCCGGATCGACAGAGTAGTATTCTGGTAAATTGTTGGCATATAGAAATTGAATCAAAGAGTCGGGAGTCGGTCGTTTTTACCGACTCCCGACTCCGACTCCCGACTCTTCAAAAAAGCTCCGACTCCCGACTCCGACTCCGACTCCGACTCCCCATCCCTGCTAACTAGGGCCCTGCGAATCACAATTTTTTTTTCGAATCGAATCTCTAATCAAATAAACAATTCAAATGGAATCGAATCTCGAATCGAATCAATGTACACATCATATAGATTAGAGTGTTTCAACACACAATTAGTAATAAGCATTAAATTAATTAAATCTTCTTGAGAACAAAGGACAAAGTAAATCCTTATAAAAAAATGTATTAAGTATTTCATCATTAGAAGGAACAATGGTATTAAAGTATGATAAAAATGTTATTGCGCAAGAGATTGGTCTCAGTATATACAGGGTGTCCCATAAGTCCGGCATCATAGGAAAAATAATAAAAAAGGCAAAACAAAAGCTTTTATTTACAGAACGTGCTCAATATGGCCACCATTGTTTTCAATACACAAATTCAGACGTGATACCCAGTCAGCAAGCACACGGTGAATGGTGTCAGGAGTAATGGTGTTACGTGCCCCAATAATGCGCTGCCGCAAACGTTCAACACTCCTAATTTTCTCTGCGTATACCAGCGCTTTCAAGTGGCCCCAGAGATAAAAATCTAGTGGCGTGAAATCCGGGCTTCTAGCTGGCCATTCCACAGGCCCTCGACGTCCTATCCAATGACCAGGGAATTGTTGGTACAGGTATTCCCTTACTTGGGTGCTGTAATGTGCAGGAGCGCCGTCTTGCTGGAACCATGTTGGGAAATTTTCTTCTTCGTTCAAGACACTAGGAAATGCTTCTTCCTTGAGCGCACGTAGGTAGGTGCATCCAGTGACATGTTCATCGAAAAAGAGGGGGCCTATGATGCGATCCTTCCAAATGCCACACCATATCATCACCCGAGATGCACCTTGTTCCTTTGAAGAGGTATACCAGTGAGGGTTGTTTTGAGACCAGTAGCGGGTGTTCTGTCGATTTACCTCACCATTTCCATAAAAAACAGCCTCGTCACTGAACAGAATGGTGGACGGGAAATTGGCATCCCGAGCATAAATTATGGTTTGTAGAAATAGAAAAATATGAATTTCTCCTATGATGCCGGACTTATGGGACACCCTGTACAGTAGATTGAATTAAAATCTAAGTAAAAAGAAAAGTGTTTATTTACGAAAGTGTTCTTCAAAACAACATCACTGATGTTGTTTACCGGACTTAATGGAAATTCGAAAATATCGAATCCGAGCCCAAGCTTACGAATCAAATCGAATCCTCTCTCCCGATTCGAAATCACATCGAATCTCGAAGCTTCGGAGGGCCCTAAACCTAAAAAAATAACCAGTTAGGTACTTCGATTTAAATGATTTGGGAACTTTCTTGTTCACGGCGCGGCGTATGATCAGGTCAGCATCCGAGGTAATGTAACCAATTTGAATACTTTCTGATTCATATCACAAAGATTATCGTACAGATAAAATATTAACTTTCCATAGAAAGTAGTTCTTAAAACTTTCGTTCACGAATAACAGTTTAAACCAAGAAATAGGCCTATAGGATTTAACGTTACTCAAAATAAAATATTTTAGTAACTTGTCACTTAATTTACAAACATTTTTGGTTCATTTTCCAACATCAGAACTAAACCTATGTTAAACATCTAGAAGCATTTGAAGAAAAGTTGCATTTCAGTACAGTATTATTATTGTTTCTTATGGGCCTCAGGGTTCTACTGTGTTACTGAAAGGAGTAAATTTGTTTTTAATCTTGTTTACAAAAGCAAAACTCACACGCGTAAGGGACATTGTTCATGTAATCTTAACTCAAGACTTCTGACTCAAGAACGTTTCTATCATAAGAGAGAGTCCAACATATATCTCTGCGTTCTTCCTGACGTGTCCCTAAGGAATTCGTGGCTATATAATAAACTTTACGGTTACAATGTTAGAATCTTATTCTGCAATACAAATAAATTAATTTTACTTGCTTATGTATATGAATATATGTATATATCGACTTTATAATGTCGACGTTAGATTGATGCGAATTAGTCTTATTCCAATTCGACTTTATGCACGTTTTTATGATTTAAATGAAAACGAAAATTTTGTTTAATATTTTAACTGAAAATGCTGGGTCTTTTCCGTTTGGGAGCTAGCAGCGAATTTTAATGGAAATTGGTATACTAATGTAGTTTTTTGGTCACTGATTTCAAAAGTAACTTTTTTTTTTGGAGAAATGAAAAACAAACATGTTAGAGCACTTTAAATAATTAATGTGTTTTAACTAGCTTAAATTAGTTACAGAAGATTGTGTTAAATTTAGCCAGAGTCACAAACTGATACTGTTTATGAAAAAGTGCTCTAAGTGTGGGAAAGTGTGTTCCTTTGATAAAAATACCCAGTTCTTTCGTTGCCAAAAGCGTCGGTCAAACGGTAAAAAGGGCAACTTTACGAAGAATACGTTTTTTGAAGGATCCCGGCAGATCTGTAAAAGTAGCAGAAAAAAAATCAAGAATTAATGGCCAGTTAGGTCAATTGAATGCCCAGTTAGGTCAACTGTACGCCCTTGACGATTGGTTAGGTTGTCATGGTATTTTCGTTAAAAATACATTAATTATCTAAAGTGCTCTAACATGTTTGTTTTTCATTTCTCCAAAAAATGAAAGTTATTTTTGAAATCAATGACCAAAACTACATTAGTATACCGATTTCCATTAAAATTCGCTGCTAGCCCCCAAACGGAAAAGATCCAAAATGCTAACATGTGTATACATTTCAGATTTTAAGCAAAATTTAACCTAACCGGGCATAATGCAACCTAACCAAACCGAACCCAGCCTAATTTAAACTACTAATTTGTAGGCGTTACAAACAATTTAGCACTAAGTACCCTGTTTTACCCCACTCACTCCTACACCGTCTGGACGAATTTACGGATCACTTTAACATATTGTTTCCCAAAGCATTCGGGAAGCAATATGTTAAAGTGATCCCTCCTGGGAAGCAATATGTTAAAGTGATTAACACTGGCAAGCAATATGTTAAAAAGAGAAAGGTTGGTTGGTTAGAAAGAGGTTGGTAATCTAGGCTAACTAACGAAAATATCACGACCTAAGCTAACCAATCTTCAAGGACGTACAGTTGACCTAACGACTGGTTAGGTTAGGTCGTGATATTTTCGTTAGTTAGCCTTATAAGGCTAACTAAAGAAGGCTGGGGGCCCTGATCTTCAGGTGATCCAAATATTTTACATTCACAAAAAATGGCAAAGTAT
Source organism: Bathynomus jamesi (assembly GCA_023014485.1). Taxonomy (NCBI): domain Eukaryota; kingdom Metazoa; phylum Arthropoda; class Malacostraca; order Isopoda; family Cirolanidae; genus Bathynomus; species Bathynomus jamesi. The sequence continues at coordinate 559,829 of JAJOZX010002172.1, forward strand.
AATAAGTTAAGTTGTCCATAAATTTACATTTTCTCGACTAGCTAATCTCTAAATATTATAAACTATTGTAATGTAACTGTAATTGGTTGTGTAATATCTATTTTTGGGAAGCAATATGTTAAAGTGATTAACACTGGGAAGCAATATGTTAAAGTGATATACACTGGGAAGCAATATGTTAAAGAGAGGTTCCTGGGAAGAAATATGTTAAAGTGATCTGAATTTACTTTATATCATATATATATTTTATTTTAAAATTTACAATATTGTACAGATTTGGCATTTAACAGTATTCACGAGAGCCAATTAACTAATTTACGTGATAACTGAACAGTTAATTCTGGTTAGATGTTCTTCAGATGTAAATCATACAGTATTTATCTTACAGTAATTGGACAATGAATCGAAGGAACGCTACACGATCCGATTATAAGTAAAGACATTAATGATACACGAGACAAGGGAACGTCAATAGTTCTCTCTCTCTCTCTCTCTCTCTCTCTCTCTCTCTCTCTCTCTCTCTCTCTCTCGTCGGCATAAATTAAAGTTTGAAGAATGTTTATTTTTTCTCTGGTGTTCTTGCTCATTATTAAACTAAGTTTTCTGCACCATCAATCAATAGCTGATATATATATATATATATATATATATATATATATTATAGATGCTGGCTAAGCTCATGCTTATTGCGTATTTTTTTTTTTTATTTCTCTCCGTCAAAATCCAAAAGATATTCGTTGATGGTAATTGAAACTGCGCATATCTGTTGTCACGCCAGTGGTTTCCAACCTTTTTCAAATCGTAGACCGACAAAAATTAGTGCCAAATTTTGACGACAGCACATTTTTAAATTTCTATCTTAAAGCTTATAATATGTTTTCAAGAAAAATCTATCTGAAACCTACATGTACACCTGCAACATAATTATTAAGCACTTAGAAATGAGCAATTATTCAGGACAGAGTACATAAAATACATACTTTTACACTTCGTTTTCAACTTCCATTTCTGAAAATAAGATTAAAATATAAACATCTATACAAAAGAGGATCAATAGTCATTAGTCAAGCAAGGAGACAATACGGATATATTTACCGACCAGTGAGATTTCTTTGATTGCTTCCCTCACACAAGTTTTTCAAGGTATGGTTGAATGTTGGGCAGTGTGATACGTGGTGAAGCCCTAATATCCAACCTATTTCTAGGCTTTGTCTTGATTGAAGACACTGCGTAGAAACCAACTTCACAGTGGAAGGAGATGGCAGCAAAGCTCTCAAAGCAGTTCCACTTCAAGCTGATCTTTATCACTTGCCAGTTCTGTTTGTTTTCTTGCAAAGTAGTTAAGTTGGATTTTTAACCTTATTAAAGGGTTTCGAAACCCATTCATTTCTGTTCCTCGGATCTTTATTTGCAGGAAATGACCAGCAATGGCACTGGTCAAACTTCTGATATTAAGTTCTTCACCAACTTCATCTACAATCGAAGCAAGCTCAGGAAACGTCGAAATGCTGTTTAGATAGTTGACAATTTTAATGCTTCACTGAGTACAGTATTGAGATTAATCGACATTTTTCTTATTGCAAGCATTTACTGATGAATGAAGCAGAGCATCGACTTCTAATTGGGTGCAACTGCTTTAACTCTTTTCGACTTCTTCTTCATTACTTTCATTACACATCACACTGTCATCACAATGGTTTAACATTTGTTCAGAGTACGGGGCTCCAATAAACCTTAGCCCCCCTGCCCATGGCCTAAACCATTAGAGGTACAGTAAAACTAAACATACCTTACAAAAGAGAATTTAATCCTGCATTTAATGAGAAACAAATAAAACTTGGTGTTTCCGCCATTGGCTTCCAAGACAGCCTGAATTCGCTTTGGGTAGCTTGCCAAAAGTGACGTGAATAGATCTTGATCGTTACGCAAATTTGCTAAAACAGTTTCAATGTGTTGCGTCATTGTATCCTTCGAAAATCGATTTGCTGCAGGTTCTTGAAACAAGAGACATTCAACTTTGTCCTTTATAACTGATCCAATGTGTTCACAGACGTTCAGGTCATGAGAATTTCCTGGCCATTCTTCATTTCCAAAGAAATCGATCTCATGGTTCCGCAACAACTATTGAGTGGCTAATGCCTTAAAGCAGGGGGCCTTATCGTGCAGAAGTGTGACCTGATCGACATCCATAACATTGTTTGGGTTTCTTAGAAAAGGAATGACATGCTGAGATAGAATAATATCACGAAAATACTGTCCATCCCAACTCTGACCATTTGGCTTCAGCACCCACATGAGCTTCTTTGCAGTGAACAAAACAAACACACCAACACAGTCTGAACTTTTTAATAATTCGCGATAATGTTCATTGTCATCGATTTCATCTGGTGTTGTGGCCCACACTCGATCATTTTGGTAGTTAGGCCGACGTGTTACATAAACAAAAAATTCATCGGAGACAGCTAAATGCATGAAATCATCCACATCCCAATCTTCAAGATAATGGGCAAACCACATTCTGTCATCGATGTTAAGTTGAGTTTTTCTTGGCTTTGGAAATTCATGCCAAGGCTTTAAACCTTGCCTATGACGGTACAATCGAATGATCTCACCACTAATGATCTTTCCTCTCAACACTTCGATCTCTCTAGAAAGTTTAGCACAGCTGTTTTTCCGCTTACGCGTACCGCTTTCAATGATGTCCTTTGTTTCCTGAGAGAGTGGCAAATTTGGGCGCCCAGATTTGGTTGTATCCATTTCACATTCATCCAAAATTTTATTCCAATTTCTTTTGACGAAGTCCTCACTTCTTCGCAACCTTTTGGCAACCCATGAACGTGTTATAAAGGTGGCTCCAGCATCACGAGCTTCCCGAAATATTATTGCTCGTATGCGATCTATCACACGTTGCCTCTCCGAATCACCAATTAATTGAGAAGCCATTATATTATCACTTTATCAGCTAGAGTAATTTTAATACCTGCAATAAATAAAGAATTTTATATATTTTTATAATCACTGAAAAACTATTTCGATATAAGTAAACATGTAAGCTACAAATGGGGGGCTAAGGTTTTTTGGAACCCCTTACATCAAGAAAACACACACCACAGAGCAGGTTGAAAAACAACTGAAGCATAATCGATACATATGTATAGTCTCTGGGATTACTCTTGCGAAAATGCCTGCGCTTTTAACCCCTAGTGATTAGCCAAGTAGTTACAGTATTTTTAGAATGAGGGTGAATCAGGCAACTTTTATAAAGTAATTTCAATTTAATGACGAATTTTTGTAATATATATAAATGACCCTCTTTTGAGGCAACTAATTTATTTGAGTAAAGACGTTAGCAATTATGTAAAAAGTAAACGGGGGAACAGTGACTCTGCTTTGGGGGACCAAAGTTAAGAGTCACTGAGCGACACACCTGCGCAAGCTGAAAATGCAGGAAGCCCAACACTGTAACTGAAGGTAGTAATGACGGTGCTATATTTATAAATTCTCCTCCGCTACCCACTATTCAATTATCCTATATATATGGCAGACGTTCTCGCGAAAATAATTTTAGAGAAAAACATTTCTTGAAGAATTATCATACATGTGGCAGGTAGACAACACCTTTTTAAAGAGAATGTACTTGAAAATAGGATATTGAAGCTTGTATATTTTTACGCTTTAGTCAATCATTCTTTGAGTAAAAACGCAATTGAACAAAATCACCAGCATTTCAACTGTAACTTTTTGATTTTCCTACCACTTTCCTTCAATATGTCAAATTTTTCCACACACCAGTAGCAATAAGGCCGCGAACCACTAGTTGGGAAACTGATCTATATCGTCGCTTATATCTTGAAAGGCCTAAGTTCGCAAAAAGTCAATTGTTCAGGAAACGAGAAAAACTGGTTTGTTGCTCTATATACTGTATTTATATATTTTTTTCAAATTCGTCTCAGTGCTAAAAATCCTTTCTAATTGGAGGAGAGCTAGGCCTTTTTGAGACAGGGTATAGAACATGAAAACGAACCTGCCTTTTGATAAAAGCTTTTTTTCAAATAGGGCCTTTCAAGATTTAAGCGACGATATGCCTTACAAGCACCAACTAAACAATCATTTTGGAGAGCGTAAACTATTAAGTGAGAGAAATAAGTCCTATTTCGTATTCAAACTGTTATATTTTTTCATTTTAACTTCTTTTTAAAGTCACTAATTTACTTAACACTTTTGCGCACGGAACTCCCTACCCGGTCGCTACTTAACACGTGCGACTCTGAATCGCTGCCCTTCGCTCGACATACCTCTATACATTTTCAGTTTATAGCGCTGTTTTTAATTGTATATTTAATTATTTTGTATTTATATTTTTATTTATATTCTCGGGCGTAAGTTTTCTGGGTGACGCACTATGCGACATCCGGGCGCTAAAGCGTTAATGTATTAATATTAAAACTTTTAAAGTTATACGTTTTGTTTGGTTTTAATGTATGATCAATAATGCATTTGAAGAAAGCCACATGAGGACCAAGAGTAACTTCTCCATGTACAACAAGTGTCAACCAACAGACTTAATTAACAGGTGAAAAGTCTAGACTTTCTGCAGGAGAATCTCATTCTTAAATCTGAGTTAAATACAGGCATGTTAAACATTTAAATGAAGGTCACTTTAATTGTTTTGGGTTTCTCCACTGTTCAATTATGTATTAAGAAACACTTACAAAGATTTGTAAGTTATAATCTCTCTCTCTCTCTCTCTCTCTCTCTCTCTCTCTCTTATATATATATATATATATAGAGAGAGAGAGAGAGAGAGAGAGAGAGAGAGAGGATTAAGTCTAGGTATTTAATTAAATTGCCACTGGTGTGAAAAACTTTTAATTTAAAAATGTAAATAAATAAATAATAAAAGGCTGATTTAAATTCATAACATTAAAAGTTTGCATATGAAAATTAAATTTTTTAAGCATAATAGTATTATAGCATATACAGTGGCGCTCATAAGTATTCGTACAGAGAAATATTTCAGTTATATTCGTCATTATCTTTTGTACCATGCGTAGGATAATTATGAAAAATTTATCATTCGTTTAGGAAAATTTCACAAATAAAAAAGTTAATTTAACTCCAACATACAATATAAAACAAAAAAAATTTAGGAAAATAAAAAAAGTTAAAATGCAAAAGTTTTCGTACAGTTATTTAAAAAATTATTTAATACTCTTTGCCTACCTTAGTCTTGAAGAATTTTACATTTTTATCAGTAGTTGGCTGTTTATTGATTAGAAACTGTTAGCAGTTCTGAATTCTAGAATTTTCTCTGAATATTCATAGAAGATTGATGACTGTACATGTCATTAATAAGCAATGGGTCGTCGTGGTAAAGAAGTATTTACAGACCTTAAGATATCTGTTATTGCTGCTCACGAGTCTGGAAAGAGTTATAGGAAGATAGGAGAAGAAATTCGAATTCCATTTCCGACAGTTGCTGCAGTTAAATGAAATGGAAAGACTTTGAAACAATCAAAACTCTACCAAGGTGTGGACGACCTTGCAAGATTTCATAACGTACAGAGACAAATTGAAAGAATGGCTGTTGAGAATCTACGAGTGACTGCAGGTGATATTTGCCAAATATTAAGACTAAGTTCAATGTCCATCCTTCTGCTCTACTTCGTACATTGAGAATGAATGGTCTGCATAGAAAAGTTGCACGAAGAAAACCTCTCCTACAAAGAGCGCAAAAAGAAGCTTGTTTAAAGTATACCAAGGATCATGAAAATGATGAATTTGTATTGTGGAAGAACGTTCTGTGGACAGACGAAACCAAAATTGAATTATTCGGGAACAACGAGCAACGGTATGTTTGCCAAAAATCAAATACTGTATTCGAGAAAAAAAAAATCCTTCTTTCGGTTAAACATAGTGATGGTAGTTTGCTTCTTTGGATATCCTTTAGTGCTTCTGGTCCAGGAAAGCTTCTTGTTATCAATGGAATCTTGAATTCGAAGAAATATCAGAAATTTTAGAAGGAAATGTATTGCCTTCAATTCGGAAGCTGCGAATGGGTTGCAATTGGGTACTGGAACGAGATAATGATCCAAAACATAAAAGCAAGAGCACCATGAAGTGCTTTCAACAAAAGAATTTCAAGCTTCTCGAGTGGCCCAATCAAAGCCAAGATCTCAATTTAATCGAGAATTTATGGATTGATTTAGAAAAAAAATCTGTCCGCAACCCTTCGAATCTGAAATGAACTGCAACAATTTTTTTTAGAAGAATGGGCTAAAATTTCTACTGAGATGTCGAAATCTTGTAAAAAAAATACTCAAAGCGAATCACTGAAGTCATTCAAGCAAAAAGTAGACACACAAATTATAAAATAATTTTGTCAGTAAACGTACGAAAACTTTTGCATTTTAACTTTTTTTTTGTTTTCCTCAAATTCTTTGATGTTTTACATTATATGTTGGAATTAAACTATTTTTTTTATTTGTTAAATTTTTCCAAACGAATGGTAAACTTTTCATAACTATCCGATGTATGGTAGAAAGATAAGGACTAATATAACTGAAATATTTCTCTGTACGAATAGTTATGAATGCCACTGTAGTAAATAGGTTTGTTAGAGTTAATTAAGGGTCTGTAGCAAAATAAACTCTCGAGTGTTCATAAAGAAATTTGGGTTCGTGATTTATGCTCATTACTTTAATCAAATCCTTAAATTTCGTCATGCATCATAATGACGTTATACCGTAGCTTTTCGTAGTTAAAATCTAATCTAATGATATTTTTTTAAATTTTGTAACGTCATGCCTCGCTTTCAGTTAATGACATGCGGTTCTCAACATAGAATTACTCTTTTTGGAAAGATGAACACATTTCTTAATTATTGTAAAGCGGTTTCGTTTGGATCTCAACATGTTTTTTGAATTTTGAACCGTTATTGAACAAAAAAGAAAATTCTACATCATAATTAAGAGGAGATATCGAATTTATAGGATTGTCTACGAAGTGGTTATGATCTTATGGATATAATTCATAATCGTAAGCTTCATCATCGAGCTTCATGAAGGAGAATGTATTTAGATATACTGTCAGTAATTCAATTATTTATTGTTTTTTTTTAATACAAGTAAAACAGGTAAAGTGAATCACAATATTCTATTCAAAAATTAGAAGACAGGAATATTCCTCTATCTATTTTTAACTTTATTGGAATTTTGGTTCATACATAGGCTGACCATACGTACCGTTTTGAACGGGACAGTACCGTTTGTTTTATGGGTTCTGTATGGGTTCTGTCACTGAAGAATAATTGTAAGCTCAATATGTTTATGTACTTACTTTTTCACGCATACAGAATATTACATAACCCCCGTCCCTTTTTTGCCATCCCAATGTCCCGTTTTTGTCTCAAGGAAATATGGTCAGCCTATTCATACACCAAACTTTTACTGTTAGATGGGGCACTGTATTGTCCGAATGCTTTGGTTCCTCATGCGGAGTTAGACAAGGCTCCTTACTTTCTCCTTTGCCGTTTAGTATTATATAAATATATATTGATGGATTAATTACTTCTCTTAAGGAGGCAAGTGTGGGATGCTGTACAGATGGCATGAGGATAAATAACTTCGGTGAAAGGTCTGGATCATTTTATAAAAATCTGCGAATTGTATTCATAGAACTATGACATTAATTTTAATGTTACTTAAACTAAGGTTATGCAATTCCATCCTTAAAGCTCAAACCAAACAATTAATATTATTTTCAAAATGAGAGACGAAGCAATAGAGCAGGTACAAGAATTTAAGTACTGGGGTCAAATTATCACCAGCTTCTCGAGTGATGACTCAGACATAAAGAAACAATATCGCAGTTACTGTGCTAAGGCAAGCATGATTATGAGGAACTTTAAATTCTGTACAACAGTACAAGCGAAGCTAAAGACTCTTTTTTGTACTTTTGTACCAATATTTATGCATTCCGAGCCTCCCTGATGTAACAAGACGTGTTCAATACGGTGTAATGCGAAGAATTAAAAACTCATACAATTCAATTGTCCAAGCTATTCATCAGTCCTATAGCTCCACTTACTGTAACTCCTACATTAGCCATTCCATTACATGTATTTTTCATTTTTTTTTTTTAGTACTACTTTTGGGAAGCTGATATTAATAATTTTATTATTTCCCGTTTTATTCCGTATATTATTATTATTTCTCTATCACTGTAGTCCTCTTTTGTTTTTTAAATTTATTGTTTAACTAGTTGTATCATTGATTACCTTCATGGATACTGTGCTTTTTCTTTATAGGATCTGTCTCCTGCCAATAAACATTATTTGTGTCATTATCATCAGTAACATTACCATATATATACAGTATATATGTTGGTATTGTCACTACGTGTACTTTTTATTTCCTTTTCTTCTTTATGTAGTCTTAGTCTTTGATAGTTTTTATTATTACTTGTTTCAGTACGTGTCTTATTTTCAGTTCTCTTTTAGTCATAATTTTTAGTTTTTTAAGTTTATTTTTGTTTGATTCATCGTTTAATTACCTCCAAGAATATTATACTATTTTATGGGATTTATGTCCTGCCAATAAAGCTTATCATTATCATTATCATCATCATTATCATTATTATTAACAATATCATCATCATCTAGGCCCGATCTAAATTACTGATGTACATAATATATATATAAAAAAATTTTAATGGAAGAAGGAGAGACCAAGGGCGAATGCCCACAAAAACCCCTCTACGGAGGAACTCCCGTAGAGGAAGAAATGAGACAAAATTAAGGTCCAAGGTTTTCGAAATGCCTGGACACTCTGCGTTTGAAAGAATGGAGGTCATAGACAGGGGAAAAAATCGATTAAAGAGCAGTGTTCCAGAGTTGACCGGTTCAGTATATGAAAGACTGGAAATGCCGATTAACCCTTGTGTCAGAGAGTTGGACAGAAAAGGAATGAGAATGTCCCAAAAAATCTGGTACTGCGTACTCCCCTTAAAGAAGGAGGCATACAGTTAGAGAGTTCAGAAAGTAGTGTCCGTTATAATAGCAATAGTAAAGCGAAAATGAGGCAACATTGCGGCAAAGAGAGAGGGATTGAAGACAGTCACATAAGAGGCGGGGAATTGATGAGACGAAAAGCTTTTGATTCCACCCGGTCAAGTATCGCTGTGTGGGTTGAGCCATCCCACACATAAGAAGCGTACTCCATACAGGGACGGACAAGACCCCTGTACAGAGATAGCAACTGAGTGGAGATGAAGAAACTGCGGATCCGGTACATCACACCTAACCTCTAAAAAACTGTTTTGAAAAGAGAGTGTATGCGATCTTTCCAAGAAAGATCACGAGAAAAGGAAACGCCAAGAATGTTAAGAGAAGAGGAAGGATTGAGTTGTGTATTATTGAAGGTAAAGGGATAGTCGTGTGCAAGATTATGACGAGTGTTTTCATTTTCCTTCGTGGTTATTTTCATCATAAATATTATTCACGTGTTACTTTCGTGAAATAATTTTCATATATACAGAGTGATACATAAATGTGTTTCATAAATCGCAGGGTGTATTCTTGGGACAAAAGTAAAGAAAAAGACATATAAACATCGGTCGAGAAACCCGTAGGTTTCGAACTGTAGTACGCGACAGAAAAATGAAACTCCTAAAGATGTTTTACATTTTATGCAAACACACAGTGTGATACATTTGCTTCATTAAAGTAAATGTTCGAAATTCGTTCTTACTGCTTGAATGCATGCCTCAGCAAGTCGCAAAATACGATAGAGAGATAGTTAAAGGGAGAAAATGAGTATGAACAAGTGAGGGAATGGTGGTTGCGGTAGTTTACGATAAGGGGGGTAGGTAGAGAGAGACGGGAGTGGGTGGTAAGGTGAGGCGGGCTGGTCGGCTTTAGCCGGCGAATACTTCCACCTCTGCCACGGCCCCAGGCAGAAAGCCATTGCGAACAAAGGTGAGTTTGGTTAATTCCTAGATTAGGTTAGTTATAGCTATAGCTATAGCTTGAAACCTACAGGTTTCTCGACCTATGTTTATATGGTCTTTTTTCTTTACTTTTTGCCTCAAAAATACACCATGCGATTTATGAAACACATTTATGCATCACCCTGTATATATTAAGCAATTAAATTCCCCCAAGTTTAAATAATAAAACACTAAAACCACGAAGCTTTTCGAGAGCCTTCCCTCTTCTTTCAGGCGGTGGGCAGAAACTAAAAGTAAGAGTCACACTCAAAAGGACTATTTAATAAAAAACGTCATGCCTCAGGCAACTCAAACAGGTGTAAAGAATTTCGAAACAGAAGATTTTGACAGCCTAATATTAGTCATAAAATCAAGTTCGAAGGTCCCTTGTTTTATATTAAAATTATCAGTATTTTTTATAATAAAAGATTCGATGATCTTGCGTTCGTCATTATTTCTGATATTTAAAAGTAAGTTAGCGTTTTCAATATCACTACTATGATCCCTGTCTAATCGATGTCTATGTAAGGCCGAATTTTCATCGGCCGTATTCAAACTATATTTATGTTGGTAAAGGCGTCTTTTGAAATCAGTAGTTTCGCCGACATAACTGTTCGGACAGTCCTTACAGGGAATTCGATATATTCCAAAATTGGAGAGAAAATTAGATAATTGATTTTGTTGTAAAAGACCACGAGTGGAACATGAAATCCGTGAGACGAGATTTAGGTGGGAGGAACCAACTCGCAAATTGACTGTACATTAAACGGGATTACCAGAGCGTCCCGGAAGTTGTTTTCTCTAGTAATATTGTTATAGAACTTCTTCTTGGAAGATCTAAGGGCCTTATCAGTAAAAGTAGGAGGATATCCCAATTTTTTAAAGGAATGTTATTTTTTAAAGCAAATGTTACGTCGGCAAAACTAATGATTTCAAAAGACGCCTTTACCAACATCAATATACGAGGGTCACTCATATATTTTGCCCCACCTTTTTTTTTTCTTTCCAAGTTTCCTTGTAAGTTCCAGAAATTTTGTACAAGTTACATACCTTTTTTACAAGTTTTTATTTTTCCACATAGTCTCCATCCTTTACTACAGCTTTCCTCCGCCTCAAAACAAGGGTCTTTATTCCTTGCTGGTAAAGGTCCGCTGGGTTCCGCTGTAGCCACCGCTTAACCTCCTCAGCAACCTCATCGTCACTCTGAAACTTTCTTCCACGAAACAAATGGAAGTCTGAAGGTGCCAGATCCGGGCTGTATGGAGGGTGGGGTAACACAGTCAAGCGCATTTTTGTGATGGCCTCTCTTGTTTGCAAACTGTTGTGTGGTCTCCGTTATCGTGCAAAAGAAGGACGTCTTCCAGTTTTCTCTCCAGTCGAACTCGCTTTATACGTCTCTGGAGTCTCTGTAGAGGGTAGCAATATGCCTCTGAGTTAATTGTTTGTCCTTTCTTCATAATGTCACCAGAATCACCCCTTTCATGTTCCAGAAGATGGTGGCCATAACCTTTCCTGCAGAGGGAGCCATTTTAAAAATTTTCTTGCGTGGGGAGTCTGCGTGATGCTACTCCATGGATTGGCGTTTTGTTTCAGGTTCAGTGGTGTACCCAAGTCTCATCCCCAGTCACAGTTCGTGAAAGGAAGTCATCCCCTTCTGTCTTGTATCGAACCAACGACTCAGAAGCAATTTCTTTTCTCTGGGCTTTGTGATCTTCAGTCAGTTGGCGAGGAACAAACCGTGAACACACTTTTGAGTATCCCAGTTGCTGAATTATCGTATTCACACTTCCTTCACTAATTCCTAGCTCCAGTGATAGCTCCTAATAAGCTCCTTGTATGTGACGCGCCGATTTGATCGAATGCTGTTAGCACGTTGCACAGTGTGAGATGTCACAGGGCCGTTTCTAGCCATTAGGGGGCCCTAAGCAGTATACCAATTTGAGGCTCCACCCCTCCATCCACCAACTCACGCCTTACTACATCACCTCAGCACACACATACAAAAAATGGCTGTGTTAATAAAAAACAATTATGAAACAATTTTAATGAAACATTTATGTCCAAAACAACAAATATGTACTTTCAGAAGACAAACAGAAAAAATACTCTTCATGAAATTCCTGAAAATTAGCTTATACATTATTTAGAATAAATGACACAGAACTATGAATAAAAAAATAATACAATTATCAACTACCAAACAATTACTAACTCTACGATACAATCGTGTAATAGCTGTAATAATAATAATAATGTTTTACAATACTAGAAAAATTAAGCATTTAGGAAAGTATAAGCATATAGTAAGAATAAAGTTAAATAATATAGAAATAAGATCTCACAATAGTTATTTACACATAACGACCAAAACGTTTCGTTTGTCTCCGTTTTATCACATTTGTCTCATACAAAAACTTTAATTAATACGACAATAATAATAATAATAATAAGGATAATAATAATAATAATAATAATAATATTAATAATAACTTCAGCTATATTCCTATTCTTGCCCACTGAGCTATGACCTGGGCGCCTGTCTAGGGGCCCCCTAGTAGCAGCGGGCCCTAAGCGGCCGCTTAGTCTGCTTATGCCAGGAAACGGCCCTCGATGTCACAGCCGATGCCGGGTGTCCGCTGCGTGGCTCATCATCGAGGCTGGCTCTCCCTCTCTCCGATGATCTCA